>MCJB01048170.1:83615-133297 GCA_002018475.1 Nicotiana obtusifolia | reverse complement strand
TTCTTGTTGAGCTACGTATATATATGTATGTATATATATATATATATATATATATATATATATATATATATATATGAACGTGCCACGTTAGTAATGACACATGATGGTTTAAATATTTATTTATATGAAGGAATACAAAATTTAATTAATGAGAGAAAATTTATGTATAATAATACAACAATCATCTAATGTCAAAAAATATTATTACATTAGCATAATAAGTGAATTCAAAATAAAAGGAGAACTTATACAAATGATCAATATAGCCATATTAGTTAGATAATTATGTATTGTAGTTTAAAAGTATTTAATATGATGGTATCTTACCGAACATTTTTTTGTAGATAATATTTTTTTGTGTATGTTTCCTTCTAATATTTTGGATGCTTTGCCATAACCAAAACTATTGTTGTCGATATTGATATCACTCTTAAAAGTGCAAAATATAGTTGTTCGTGCAAGAAAATATATTGTGATGAATATAGACCAATATTTAGGATGTTTAGCCGTGTGCTTTATTTATTATAAATGTAAACGTACTGAAATTATTTTCACACGGATTTAAAAGAATATTTTTTTAGTTCTGGAAGACGAAAGTTGAATTTGGGGATAAACACATCATACTTAAAAGCACATTGACCAATATTATAATTTCTGTATGTATATATAACATTATTGTCAAAACTTCTATATACCATCTGTATGCTATTACATAAGCTATTCGGCGGATCTAAGTTTTTCAGTAGCATAAGGGGCATATTTTTCTTCAAAATCAACCTATATATAATGGAAGATCAATTTTAACTTAGTTGATTATATATACGCTAACACTAACATACGTAAAAAAAATAAGGAATTTGACAACATCTACCATTTGGTATTAAAATATTTAAGTATTTTTTTTGGTAGTAATTGTTGGTATCATCTTTTGTTGAGTCAAAAACTGAAAAATATTTTATTTTTACCATAAAACTTAATAATTAACCTTTTATGTAGTTGATCGACATATTCATTCTGTTAGCTAAGATAGCTCTTTAATTTCTATAATATAATTTACACAAATTGCATTTTAGTCTAATATTGAAAATATTTTCTTTATTAAATGCATTACTATTAGTGTTGGGGTTTGATAACCAAATATTTTGGAAGAACCAAATCAACTTTTATTAGATGATCTTTTTCATTTTGGACACGAAGCAAGAAGTCATTGAATGCTGGATTTGTTCTTATTTTTATATTTCTTGTCAATTGAATCTTTTCTGTTTGAGGCCATAAGTATAATTTTGTCAAGCTAGCTTTTACAGTCTCCGCTTTCGTCGATTTTGGAACTACTGGTAGTACTTGACAGAAATCACCTCCCAAATAATTATTTTTCCATTAAACGGTTCATTGATATCCAACGTATCTCTAAAACTCCGGTCAAATATTTCAAGCGCTTGACACTTAGTCATAAGCACTTCATCTCATATAATTAATTTTGATTTTCTTATAAATTTAGCATCATTACTCTGGTCTGATATATTTGTGATGGTTATTTTAGTTGCTTGAAAAGGTATATTAAATTTAAAATGAATTGTATGACCTCGTAATAAAATCATTGCTGGTACACCACTAGTTATTCTTGCAAACAGTATCATGCCTTGATCTAACATTTGCAAGTAATGTATGACATAGGAATATTATTTTGATTCTGTCGGCATCTACAAAGGATAATCCCACTATACCAGAGTTGACTCTTTATAATATAATGTTGAAAGTTTATTCTTGTTAAGGATTTAGCTTTAATTGTGCTTCCCTAGACACTTGTATGACCTTTTGATTCTTAATAATATACTAACTTTTTTTACTTTGTGTTCTAATTTTTTTTAATCTCTAATGCTCTTTTTATGAAATAAATTTATGTACTCTAAAATATTTTTTAACTTGAAAAATAATTTTATGAATTCAAACAAAAATACTTGAATTGGATTCCCTTGCTAAATAATTAATTGAAAGATTTAATTATTTAGTCTTAAAATAAAGAAATAATTTATCTTAGGTTGATTCAGATTCTTGATATCAGTTCATCTATTTTTTTAAATATTTAATCATAATTATAATTTTATTACCGTAAATTTTATTTTCAAAGAGTAAAAAGATCGATATGATATTTTACTTTTAGATCTTTATGTTTGCAGAATCATTAGAGGTATTGACTTTTACCAATAATTTTTCTTTCTCTTTCTTTTTCTCACACATTTATATTCTTAAATATTTTCTTAGTCATTTTTTAATAATTCGGTACATTTTTTAATATTACACAAAAAATAATAGTAAAATAATATTATTTGAGTAGGAAAGAAGTTCAATATAATATAAAAATATTTTATCGTCGGAATATTTATTTTTCTCAATTTCAACGCTTTATGAAATCCATTTAATATTATTGGACATTATAGAGTGGTAATGTATTACCAATATAAAGAATTCTTATGAAATTGATTTTATTAAACCTTCCTATATATTTTTAATAAGAATTTAACAGACAAAAATTTATTAATTTTAAAATCTTAAATATTAAAAAAAAAACATAAAAGGTATTGTAGTCCAAAAATAGGTTTATACAGTTATGTTCAATGAGTTATTATGTTTAATATTTTAGAGTTATTTTGTTCTATCAATATTGTATTCGTGCTTTTATAATAATTAGGCTCACCTTTTCTAAATGAATTTGGATAATATAATACATTCCCAAGTTAAATTAGTAATAGGAAAATATAATAGATTTTCAAATTAAAGTAGTAATAGAAATTTTTAAGAAATATATCCTAAAAAGTAATTAGTATTACACGGCTAAAAATATGTTTCTATCCTGAAAGTAATTATATTAATAGGAAATCTAACGTATTCCTAGATGTTTTATGTTTACATGCTAACATATTATATGTCTATGCCCGAAAGTTTATACTAATAGAATTCCAAATAATAATCATGTAGGATTGTTGCTCCCTAACGCACACGCAAGTATACGCGGTCGACAAGTAATATAGGATTATGAGTCCAGGTTGTCGTACCCACAGGGACTTAAATTTACTACTTTCTAACGAACTAATACTGTTATTTAAACAAGCAAGAATCGATTTTAATAGTTGGGTTATTCTAACTTATAATTCTAATATCTAAGAATTGCAAGAACAAGTACGTATTTAGTAATCAAATAAATAAATATTCCGGGGTTGTGACTATTTTTCCAATCCTATTGCGTTCTAATTGACTTCTCGTTCATATAATTCATGTATGATTGCTAATTGATCAATAAATATACTCATAGCCTTCTTCCGAAGTACTATTCGCCTATTCCTAACAAGATTAACACCTATATTCCTATGGAATTAATCTAGCAAGAATGCAATAAAAACACGATATTCATTAAGCATGGTGATTAAGTATATTCCTACCCTAACCACGAATCCGCCCCCTTAAAAAGGTTAAGAACATGCTTTCTTCAATTTTTATTCTAATTTAAACATAGTTTTCCCAAACATAGCATAGATAATTGATAGAACTTAATTGATGGCCAAAACAATTAAGCAATTAGGCATAGAATTGAAGAAACAATCATATTAACATGAACTATTAAAACAAAATCGTCAAGTTCGAAACACAATATTCATGGCTAATCACAACCCCAGAACAAGGGGTGATTAGCCACTCATGTTCAACATAATCAAAAGACGAAGTATTAAAAAACTAATAGAAATACTAGACAGAATTGATGAACTGAATATGAGATGATTTACATAGAATTTTATATCTTTTCTACCAATCATCAACACCCCACATTTAGGCTCTTGCTCGCCCTCGAGCAATGGGATTATAAACAACCTCCCCAACTACTAAACTCTTAATATGATCACGAAACATTCAACTTTTCAAACAATTCATACTCTTGAACACAATCAATACTAGAAAACAAGTATGAACACATAACTAATCCATATTATTCCCGTAAAGTTCACTTAGGCATAATAATTCAATGACATTCAAGAACCCCATTGTCACCACCCAACCTCAAAAGCCGACTTGCCACATTAAGCTATTTCAATGCATATACTTACCTAACAAGACAATTTATACATTACCAATTATTCATGAAATCATGTGCCCTCACCAATATCTGAAGAGTGAACATATATGACTGAAATCACACAAAATTTGCACAACATACTCTCACTCTCGCAAAGAACTCATATGCTTCCCATAAAGTACCATAAGCTTGCCCGTAGTGTAGATTTCCACTAATTGAGTCAGTCAAATCTACGATCAACTAGGACTTTGTAAGGTTGCAATGTAGGCTAGGGGACGGGTAGGATATATTTGGTACTAGTGGCTAGTCCTCCTAAGCACTTAATACACTACACTCAACATTTAAACACTTCTTTTTCTTTTAATTCCTAAACTTGTCTCACATACATAGCCTTTTCTTCTCAATTCACTTAGCACACAAAAATAGGAGGTGAATTTTTTCATATCTTTTTCACTAACAATTTTCTTTCTTTTTTTTTTTCATCATCATTTTTCTTTCTTCTTTTTTTTTCACCCTCCATACACATTTTTCATCAGCTAGTGATTTTTCAGTTTAGCTTCAAATAACCAACAAGTCTTTTCACAGTTCCATTCATAATTAAGGCAATCCCTCTAACACTGCCCTTACTTCTTCTAGCGACTAAGTGCTTTCGGAGGTAAAGGTTCAAATAAAGCTCAAATTAAGAACAAAATACAGGGAATAGCTTGTAATGTAGGTACCAAAAGAAAAAGGCTTATAGGCTCAAAAGGGCTAGCAATGGACAAATTTATATTTGATGTGACAAGCACATCCATGATTAAACAAGAAAGTGCCTATATCATTTCTTAGATTATCCCAACTTACAATTTAGCTTTAATTCACACACGAGGCAAGTTCTAAACTATATAAGACAGCATAGAGAATCCAAAACCTTACTCACACAATGCACATGACTCAATCACAACGGTTCTGTTCAAATTTCAAGTTAAGAAAGCATATACAATTGAAACAATTAAGCAGTAAATACACTATATGTTAAGCAAGTCAACAATTGAGAAGAGGCGTCACAATTTGGGCTGTTTTCTTTCGACTTATAACTTAACTAACGGGAAGTGGATCATGTGTCATAACCTATTGTACTAGCATTAACTATGTCAAGAAGTATTGCAATATACCCCAGTTCTTCCTAAGACTAATCCTAAAAGAAAGATTAAAAATTTGCCCGGTTCGAGCTACATCCTTGGAAAAGAACCGGTGCCCTAAGAAAAACCAAGGAATATTATCTAACTAACCTAAAAATAAAAAAATCTTTTTGTTGTTTTTAATCAAATTTTATCCCTCAAGAAAAAGATCCATCGTCGGGACAAATCTGAAAATTTTCAAAAATTGTCAGTTTATACATTAAAATACTAACACTACAACTATTAAAAATAATAACAATACAACTATTAACAAGACAAAAATAAAACTAAATCATACATGATATACATTCACAACACTGACAACACAGGTATTTCCACACCCCACACTTAAACAATGCATCGCCCTCGATGCATGCAAACATGTAAAATAGAGCAGGGTGAGAAGAAAACTCCCTGTTTGCGCTTTCTAGGAGCTTGTGCGGTGGTGGAAGCCTTGCCAAGTGCTTTGCCTTTTGCATCATCACGTGCCATCCTGCAATACGACAAATAGAAAAGTGAGAAAAAATGTAGTACAATTTCAAGAAGGAACCCCACACTTAATTCAAATGCATGTATAAGTCTTTTCGATTACTCAGACTTCACCGGAGTATTAAAATTATCATTCAGGCATTTAAGCAAACATGTGGTGGGCATGCATAGTGTTCTTCACCCTCAACAATGGTGAAGTGTAGTAGCCCTCCCGATTTTTGACGACGTAGAGGGAATGTTAGTTTACTACTCCAATACAACCAAAAGCACATAAATTTTCGGCTTGCACTTAGATTACCATGAAGTTCGAGCACAAAATAAGAAGAAGGGTTGTAGGGGAAGGGAACATGAATAGGGAAACATAAATATAAGAGAAAGACAATACAATAGAGGGTGAGAGAGAGAGGAGAAAATCATCATACCTGATAAAATGAAGAGCTAAAAGAGAAAACTGAAATTTGTATGATTAAGAAGAAGAATTCGCGGGCAGTGAGTTGATGGCTGTTGTTTTTGTTCTTGATAATGAAGAAACGGGTGGGTTGGTTTTATTAAAAAGGTTATTTTAGTTAGGGGAAACAGGTATGGGTCGAATTTTGGCGGGTATGGGTCAAAATTAAAAGAAAAGAGAGAAAACTTACCTCGCCCCCCAGCTGGCGCCTAGCGCCCGCCCCGGAGCTGGGGTCTTGAAAACTTACTGCCTTCAGCGCCGCAGGCAGCGCTGGGCACTGGAGGCAGTGCTGTTTCGCCTCTTTTATTTTATTTTTATTTTTTTTGTATCACTTATTACAACATTACATACACTAGTTTAATACATCAATTATGTTCTTCTAGCTAATCTAAAAAAATTAATACAAGAAGTTAACTAAAGCAACATTAAAAATTGGGTTGCCTCCCAACAAGCGCCTGATTTAACGTCGCGGCACGACTCAGATTCGTGCTATCAGTCTGGCTTGATGTCTAGCCTTCGAGCTTCTTCAACAGATGGCCTGAGATGGATTAGAGTGACAGGCCTTTCCCATTCTTCTGCTTTTCTGAGCCCCGGGACATAATTGCCGAAAATATCCGGTATTTTCTTAAACTCTTTCGTCATACTCTTTTCCACCTCCCCTAGCAATCCTCGTTCGATAGGATCAACCGGACTCATGTAAGGCACTAAGGGTGTGGAAGCATTCTCCACCACCGAAGTCATTGCTACTTCCTCATAATGGGTAGGCGACCGGAGTGCTTTATAAACCTTGAATACTTGTTCTTGATTACCCACTCTCATCGTCATTTTGCCTTCGCAGACATCGATAATGGCGCGGCCTGTGGCTAGGAATGGACGTCCCAAAATAAATGGGACGTCTTGATCTGGCTCGTAATCCAAGATGATGAAATCCACAGGAAATATGAACGAGCCAACTTGGACCAGAACGTCCTCAATTACTCCCTCCGGATGAGCGAGAGAGCGATCTTCTAGTTGTAAAGTAACTGTTGTTGGGCGTGGCTCACCCAACCCCAACTGTTTAAATACTGAGAGTGGCATCAAGTTTATACTCGCCCCAAGATCACATAATGCTCTTCCCACAGCATGTTTCCCAATTGAAATCTGAATAGTGAAACTGCCCGGATCCTTCAATTTTTGTGGCAGCTTGCCTTGAATTCTAGAACTGCACTCCTCAGTAAGTGCCACCGTTTCAAATTCAGTCAATCTTCTTTTATTGGCCACAATATCCTTGATGTACTTTGCGTATTTAGGCACCTCTTGCAAGATATCCACCAATGGAATGTTGATTTGTACCTGTTTTAGAATCTCAAGGAATTTTTTGTAGGCCTCATTGTCTCTCAACTTCTGTAACCTTTGTGGAAAGGGAGGTGGTGGCCTTGCAACCAATCGTGGGGGTTGCTTAGCTCCTTCCTCTTCGACTGATTTCTCAACTTCTTTGGCTTTTTCTGCAGTTACCTCAATGGCGATTGGTTTTTCATTGAAGGTCACCTGCTTCTTCTTTTTCGATTCGACCTCTTCTAACTGTCTCCCGTTCCTCAATGATACTGCATTCAGTGCTGCCCGTGGATTAGCTTCAGTCTCGCTGGGTAGTGCTCCAGTAGGTCGAGTATTTTGAGCCCCGGCCAGCTGTCCCAACTGGCGCTCCAGATTCCTCACTGTAGTAGTGAGGGTTTGATATTCAGTTCTGAATTGCTTGTTGTCCTGCACAAGCTGCTTCAGCAACTCATTTGTGTTATCATCAGATTGAGGAGGTTGCCTCTGTGGTTGGTTATAATTACCCTGTGGTCTGCCTGATTCTGCTGTTGCTGATTGCCACCCCATGAAAAGTTGGGATGGTTCCTCCAATTTGGATTGTAGGAATTCCCATAATGTGAATTTTGATTCACGGATCCCCTGTTTTGTTCTCCCACATAATATATGGATTCCGGATTGGAAGGGCACATATCACTTGTATGGTTATCACCACACATCTCACAGCATAATGACATTTGTTGGACCTGCTGTCTGGGTTGAACCTGCTGCATAGTCATTCGGTTCATCTGAGTTGCCAATTTAGCCATTTCTACTCTCATCGCTGCCAAGTCATCCAATTCTATCAACCCAGCTCCCTTCTGTTTAATGGCTCTGCGCGAGTCACCATCACCTTGCCAATTATGATCGTTGGCCGTGAAATTGTTCAATAGAAGTTGGATTTCACTGTATGGCTTAGCCATGTAACTGCCCCCGCACGCTGAATCAAGGTTCATTTTTGAAGCTTCATCTAGACCGTCAACGAACGTGTGCCCAAGTACCTCATCTGTCTGGCCATGGTGTGGACAGTCCTTAAGCAGCTTCTTATACCTCTCCCATGCCTGTCGAAGGGTTTCTCATTCCCGTTGTTCGAAACCCAAGATCTGACTTCTCAGTGACTTGGTTTTCTTGGTTGGAAAGAATTTGATCAGAAATTTTCTGGCCAGGTCATCCCATGTATAAATACTGTTTGCAGGCTCTTTTTGCAACCACTCTTTGGCTTCCCCCAATAGAGAAAAGGGAAATAAAGTCAACCTCACATAATCTTTAGACACATTTGGATAATTATAAGTGTCTGTGATCTCCAAAAAGTTCTGAATATGTCTCTGTGGGTCTTCATGCGACAGTCTCACATACTGCCCCGTAGACTGAATTAGCTGCACCACGTATTGCTTCAACTCAAAATGCCCTGTGATTTCAGGCTTGACAATCGCCTGAGTCATATTGGCAAGATTTGGTCTTGCAGCTTCAATTACTGCTCTCTCTGCGTTCCCTGCCATCTCGATAGGTTGTGGTTGAACAACAATGACCAACTCTTGGTTAATTCTGGTTCTGGCGTCTACTTCCCTCCTTACTCTGTGTAATGTTCGTTCAATTTCTGGATCAAATGGAAGAAGGTTATTTGCACTTCTACTTCTCCGCATTCAATAGAAAAGCCTGTGTCAAAGCAAACAACGTAAGCCGATTAATGAAACTTGATTAAATAACAAATATAAGCTGAAGTTGGTAAAGTAGCAGATTTGTAAGTCCCTGGAAACGGCGCCAAAAACTTGTTGCTCCCTAACGCACACGCAAGTATACGCAGTCGACAAGTAATATAGGATTATGAGTCCAGGTTGTCGTACCCACAGGGACTTAAATTTACTACTTTCTAACAAACTAATACTGTTATTTAAGCAAGCAAGAATCGATTTTAATAGTTGGGTTATTCTAACTTATAATTCTAATATCTAAGAATTGCAAGAACAAGTACATATTTAGTAATCAAATAAATAAATATTCCGGGGTTGTGACTATTTTTCCAATCCTATTGCGTTCTAATTGACTTCTCGTTCATATAATTCATGTATGATTGCTAATTGATCGATAAATATACTCATAGCCTTCTTCCGAAGTACTATTCGCCTATTCCTAACAAGATTAACACCTATATTCCTATGGAATTAATCTAGCAAGAATGCAATAAAAACACGATATTCATTAAGCATGGTGATTAAGTATATTCCTACCCTAACCACGAATCCGCCCCCTTAAAAAGGTTAAGAACATGCTTTCTTCAATTTTTATTCTAATTTAAACATAGTTTTCCCAAACATAGCATAGATAATTGATAGAACTTAATTGATGGCCAAAACAATTAAGCAATTAGGCAAAGAATTGAAGAAACAATCATATTAACATGAACTATTAAAACAAAATCGTCAAGTTCGAAACACAATATTCATGGCTAATCACAACCCCAGAACAAGGGGTGATTAGCCACTCATGTTCAACATAATCAAAAGACGAAGTATTAAAAAACTAATAGAAATACTAGACAGAATTGATGAACTGAAGATTGATTGCGTTGTTGATGTTCCTTAGCGTTCTTAGCCTTCAAAATCACGTTCTCCCCCTCCAAGATGGGTTTAGGGGTGTTTATATAGGAGTTGGGAAGGTTTGGGGTCGAATTAGGGGTCTCCTAGACGAATTAGGACAGCCTCCCGCAGTCGGCGCCCTGGCTGGCGCCAGGCGCCCCCCAGGACGCTGCGTCCAGTAGCTTTTTCCAGCCTCACTGCCTTCAGTGCCACAGGTGGCGCCCAGCACTACCTGTGGCGCCCAGTCCCTCTTGGTCCGGTTTCTTCTTGTTTTGGCTCGTTTCTTCCCCGTTTTCGCCCCCGATTGCTCCCGGCTCATTCCTACATATAAAAACACATTACATTAACATGAATCGATGCAATTAACATCCCAAATTCATAACACAAGAGCTAAATATGAGATGATTTACATAGAATTTTATATCTTTTGTACCAATCATCAAGGATTCCTAACGTATAGTATTATGTCCTAAAACTAATAGTATTACAAGGCTAATATCTAGAATTCCGATTTTATTGTGATTTATTATGCTTAATATTATAAGATTATTTTTGTAAACCAATATTATATTCATGCTTTTCTAATAACTAGTCTCTATGTACGTGTTTTGCACGTAAATATTTAATCAATTATTTATATGAATCTTTTAATATAGCAATTTAAGTGAAAAAACGAAGAAGCAAAAATCGTTATAATACTTGAAGTCAAAATGCAAATATAAGTAATAAGGTAAGTTAATTAGATAGTATAATAGTTTTATAGTATCTTATCTAATACTTGCTTTATAGACAATATTTTGGGTGTATTTTTTCTTTTGATTCTTTGGTTACTCCATTTTGATCTATTTACGATATTAATATCTCTTCTGAAAATCAAATATATAGTTATTCGTGTGAGAAAACATATCGTGACAAATGCTATCCAATATTTGGGATTGTTAGCCCCTGTGCTTTGATATTTATTGTTTAAACACAAGCGTACTGAGATTTATTTTTGCAAAAACTATTACAGTAATTTCTTTTCATTACCCTGGAATTGCAATAGCTCGATCGTTTTCCCTGAGCATCTCCTTACATCTTACTCTTTGCCTTAGTATTGCTAAGTTCCTAATGTTCTCAATCATTTCTCGCAACCCCACCTTTTCCTCATTATCCTAAAAGACTCTTTGGAGTCCAAATTAAATCTATCACTAAACTTAAAGACATCATTGGTTTAGGAATTTTTTTGAAAAATAAAAAGATGTCATAGGGTATAAGTTTTTCTTAAAAAAATATATTGATCTATATCTATTATATCTATTACTTTGGATTATCTTAGGTTTGTTCGTTTAATCCAAATGTTTAGGTTTGATTTAGAATAAGGATAAGTTATTTTGTAGTCCAAATTAAAATCTAACACTATCAGTAGGATTTGGTGTTTTGTGAAAATAAAATTTAGGATACATGTTTTTTTATAAAAATATTCTATGTTTATTATATCTATTATCGTGAATGATTCCATATTAGACTTCAAGAAAAAATTCTGTATGACAAAAGAAAAAAAATTATAATATGTAGAACTCTATCGTATATAGCACTTTGGATGTGTAATAATTAAGTTTAGATTTTTTTTTTCTTTTTCTTTTGGTAATATAATACTTTTTAAACCAAAAATTGCGTTTGAATAAATGATGTAACCAAGGAAAATTATTGACAATTCATTTGTTTATGTGGTTGTGTTGTTAGGGCTATTATTTTTTGTTACGCTACAAGATATTGGGCTCTTTACGGGCAAGAAAAAACTCCATAAATATATAAAAAGATTTGGTAGATTGAATCGTAAGAACTTGATTCCTTTTACTTTTATTTTTAACAATAAGAAAGAGGAGGAGTTTTTGGTCTCTCAAGATGTCAACAATGATATATAGTTCATTCAAAATACCTTAATTTTTCCAAAAAGGATAACATTAAGGACTTGTCAATTTTGTATTCCAATCTCCCAAGAACATGCGCTGCTTGTCATGATTGCAAGAAGGTCGACCACCCGAAAATCAAATAGTAGCTACATCAAAGCAACCGAAGAAAGAAGTGAAAATCAATGCTCGATTGAAATACTCCACAATCAACATTATTAAATCATTAAAGCTACTCACTACAAGTAGTAAGCACAAGCTACTGACCTTCAACCTATTTTTTTTGATAAGTTCCATATTTTTCTATGAGTACCGGCTAGAAGCCATCATTTTCAAATATCTATAACAATTACTCTATAGTGCGTGAAGGTACGATAATTAGTATTGCTAGTCTAGTGGACTAAAAGTAGAAAATTACGACTGAAGCGCAATGAAATTATTGATCAAGGGAAACAGAAAATATCATAGAACTTACACATATAGAATACCATCATGCACCCGCCTCAAAATCCTTGAGTATCGAATAAACGCAATTGGTTCCCAACCTTTAGTATTTCTTCGGTTTTTGGCACAATAGCGGCCAAACATATATAGATAACACTTACAAGTAGATCGACCAAAAGTTCTCAATACAATAAATACATAGAGAAATCAAACCATAACTAAAACTTCCAATTCTAAATCCAAGCCTTCTACATTCAAAAGTTTTAGGAACTCGGCAAGAATCATGAGCTCCTCGTTTGGTTACAAATTGCTTTACGTCTTTCTTCTGTTATGCTTTGTCGATGAGTTGAACCGGGAAAAATAAAAAGGTATTACTTAGGCATAATTGTATACAGGTAAAACCGTGCTCATGGTACACCCCGGTCTCCGATAAAGCAAGTCAAAGCTCGAGACATGATAACAGGGGACCGAAATCGAGGCAAAAGTCTCATCGAGTCAGAATCTGGGGGCATGACGCCTGCCCTCGAAAATATCGGGGTCACGGTTTGAAATCGATCTTAGCCTTGAACGACTTCGAAGAATATTGTCAGGTAATCGACCACGGCCAGCGGAAGGCCGTAATATCCGTGACCAGCCGGATATCACGGCGAGAATCTCGGCACATATCGATGAAGAACCGGTAATTAGTTAATCAGAGGATTTGTTACCTTTTATAGAGTTGTACCTAGAGTAGGATATTCCCTACTATATAAACGGGGCCTAATAATTCATTAAAGACACTGTAACACGCATACCAAAGCAATATATCGTTATTTTCTATGTCACTAGTTCTTTCTCTTTTTCACTGGTGCTAGCCGTGGTGGGCCCGGCTCGAGGGTGATTATCTCACTAAGGCTGAACTATCCTATTTGTGTGATTTGAATTTATTTTATCTTTGTTTGTTCAATAGTAACTTAATTTATCGCTTTGTATCACATTAATCTGTGTATCCTTAAAATCAATTACAAACTTAATTGTTATCCGATTTTGAGAGTAAACAGTTTGGCACTCACCGTGGGGCTCAGGATAACAGCGGCGATTTGATACAAATTTTCATAACAAACTCTACTTTACACTTGCTCTTTGAAGTGCCTTTGATTTCAAGTTTGTGTTAAAATGTCGAACTTAGCCTTGAACGACTTCGAAGAACATTGTCAGGGGCAATCGAGCACGGCCAACGGAAGGCCGTAATATTCGTGACTGGCCGGATATCACGGCGGGGATCTTGGCATGTATCGATGAAGAACCGGTAATCAGTTAATCAGAGGATTTTTTACCTTTTATAGAGTTGTAACTAGAGTAGGATATCCCCTACTATATAAAGGGGGCCTGATAATTCATTAAGGACACTGTAACATGCATACCAAAGCAATATATCGTTATTTTCTCTATCACTAGCTCTTTCTCTTTTTCACCGGTGCTGGCCGTGGTGAGTCCGGCTCAAGGGTGATTATCTCACTAAGGCCGGAACTATCTTATTCGTATGGTTTGAATTTATTTTATCTTTGTTTGTTCAATAATAACTTACTTTATCGCTTTGTATCACATTAATCGGCGTATCCTTAAAATTAATTAAAAATTTAATTGTTATACGATTTTAAGGGTAAACAGTTTGGCGCTCACCGTGGGGCCAAGATAATAGCGGCGATTTGATACAAATTTTCGTAACACACCTGACTTGCTCTTTGAAGTGCCTTTGATTTCAGGTCTGCGTTAAAATGTCAAACTCCCAATCTGCCCCTCTAAATACGGATGCTGAGTCTAGCCACCATGGCGAGAATAATAATATAGTGCCCGGCAACGAGGTGCCCCCCGCCGATCCCAACAGAATTCCGGTCGCGGACCCGACAACGCCAGCTCACATGTGGCCATCAACACGAATTTGCCCACCGATCCTGAGAACAGCATCCGCGGGGGAGTCCGGTCGGTAGCTCAAAATGCTCGTGACAGTGAAGGAGATAGAATCAGCTTGCGGGTGGTCTTTGAAATGTTGCACGCTCAGCAGGCAGTAATAGCCCAACTGCAGAACAGAAGTCGTGCTCCCAGTAGAGTTGAGCCCGAATCATCCCGTGAAAACACTCGCAGAATGATGAGTCGCAGAAAAGCCAAGTGAAGTTGAACCCGGAACCAACCCCAAAATAATAAAGATGATCGAGGAATTGAAAAAGCGGGTGGAAACAGGTGAAAAGAAAATCGAAGATAACGACAAGTAGGTGGAGACTTACAACTCCAAGGTTGACCAAATCCCCGGAGCGCCATCGATATTGAAATGCCTAAACTCCAAGAAGTTGTTCAGAAATCCTTCCCTCCGAGCGCAGCCTCGAAGCAGATTCCTATAAAGTTCCATATGCCTGAAAGTCCTAAGTACAACGGGATAACTGACCCAAATGAAGATGTGACCTCATACGCGTGTGTCATCAAGGGGAATGACTTAGAAGATGACGAGATAGAATCTGTCTTACTGAAAAAATTCGGAGAGACCTTGTAAAAAGGAGCTATGATATGGTATCACAACCTACTTCTTAACTCTATTGACTCATTTTCTATGCTTGCAGATTCCTTCGTAAAAGCACACGCCAGGGCTATCAAGGTTGAGACCAGGAAGTCGGACCTTTTCAAAGTGAAACAGAGGGACAATGAGATGCTCTGAGAATTTGTTTCCTGGTTTCAGATAGAATGGATGGACCTGCCTCCGGTCGCGGATGATTAGGCCGTTCAGGCCTTCACCAAAGGACTCAATACTCGAAGCTCGTTCGCTTCGCAGCAGTTAAAGCAAAATCTAGTAGAATATCCGTCCCTGACTTGGGTCGATGTGCATAACCGATATCAGTCAAAAATTAGAGTCGAAGATGATCAGCTCGGGAGCCCTTCCGGGTCTATTTATCCAATCCGAGCCAGTGATAAAAGAGACATTGATCGTGAACCAAGGCCAAGTAAGGACCGATATCAGCCGTATATCGGTGATCGCAGGAGTAATGGATCTGGACGAAACCCTGCGAGAAATGAAAGGAGAAGCGATCAGAGTCAAAATAACCAAGACTCATAAGCAAAACGGTTTTGACAGGCCCATCAGGCCTAAAGAAGCACTGAGGTTATCAGAGTACAACCTCAACGTCGATATTGCTGTTATCGTAACCTCCATTGGACGCATTAGGGACAACAATTGATCTCGAACTCTACAGCCCGATCCAGCCCAAAGGGCCCTAACCTAATGTGCAAATATCATGGCACTCACGGCCACAGAACGGAGGACTGCCGATAATTAAGAGCGGAAGAGCCCGGTTATTCAACAATGGACATCTCCGAGAGTTCCTGAGTGATCTAGCCAAGAACCATTTCAGGAATAGAGATTCTAATAAACAAATCGAGCAGGAGGAACCTCAGCACATCATTAACATGATCATCGGCAGGGTCGACGTTCCCCAGGGGTCGATGCTGAAGCGCACCAAAGTATCCATCACAAGGGAAAAATGAACTCGGGATTACGTGCCGGAGGGAACCTTGTCTTTCTACGACGAGGACGTTGAAGGGATCATGCAACCCCAGAACGATGCACTGGTAATATCTGTACTCATAAATAAATCTCGAGTTAAGCATGTGTTGATTGATCCAGGTAGCTCGGCCAACATCATCAGAGCGAGGATCGTGGAACAGCTCGGTCTACAAGATCAGATCGTGCCTGCAATTCGAGTTCTAAATGGATTCAACATGGCATGTGAGACCACTAAAAGGGAGATAACATTACCGGTAAACATAGCGGGGACCATTCCGGAAGCCAAGTTCTATGTAATCAAAGGAGACATGAGGTACAACGCTCTGTTCGAAAGGCCATGGATCCACAACATGAGGGTAGTACCCTCGACTCTGCACCAAATGATATAATTCCCAATGCCGGGAAGGATAAAAGCAATTTACGGAGAATAACCGGCTGTAAAGGAGATGTTCACAGTCGACGAGGTGATTCTGATATCTGAACTTACAATGACAAAAGGCCTGGGTTCATCCGCCAAGCAAGAAGCCAAATAGCAATTACCTACACCGGCCTCGACCCAACCGAAGAAGTAGGGGGACAATGAAGACGACGATTACGGGATTCCCAGATCTTTTATAGCCCCCGACGAGTCCGATGATACCAAATCAACAGTCGAGGAACTGGAGCAAGTCGTACTAATCGAGCACTTGCCCGATCAAAAGTATACCTGGGCACAGAGTTGAGTCCCGAGCTCAGGAAAAAGCTCATTCAATTCCTTATAGCTAACATAGATTGTTTCGCTTGGTTCCACCTTGATATGACAGGGATCCCGCTGGAAATAACCACTCACAAGCTAAGCCTATACCCAAAGTTCCGACCGGTCAAGCAGAAGAGGAGACCCCAGTCTGAGGTCAAGCATGCGTTCATCAAGGATGAGGTATCTAAACTCCTTAAAATAGGGTCCATCCGGGAGGTTAAATACCCGGACTAGTTTAAAAAGGGAAACAAATTAAGAATGCGTGTCGACTATAAAGACTTGAATAAGGCGTGTCCCAAGGACTCTTTCCCTTTGCCTAACATCGATAGACATGATCGATGCAACGGCCGGCCACTAGATCCTTAATTTTCTCGACGCTTATTTCGGGTACAACCAAATTCGGATGGACCTGGGCGATCAGGAAACTTCCTTCATCACTAAGTACGGCACCTACTACTATAACGTGATGCCATTCGGGCTAAAAAATGCCGGTGCCACCTACCAGCGCCTAGTAAATCGGATGTTCGAAGAACAAATAGGAAAATCAATGGAGGTTTACATTGACGATATGTTGGTTAAGTCCCTGCGAGCAAAGGACCATTTGAAACATTTGAAGGAAACCTTCAGCATATTTAAGAAGTAAAGCTAAACTCAGAGAAATGTGCGTTCAGAGTCGGGTCTAAGAAATTCTTCGGGTTCATGGGATCCAACCGAGGAATCAAGATTAATCCCGATAAGATCAAGGCCATCGAAGATATCACTGTTGTGGACAACGTCAAGGCCGTTCAAAGGTAAATCGGACATATAGCCGCCCTGGGGCGATTCATCTCGAGGTCCTCTAATAAGAGTCACTGGTTATTCTCACTGTTGAAGAAAAAGAATAACTTCTCATGGACCCCGGAGTGCCAAAGAGCCTTGGAGGAACTCAAGCGGTATCTCTCGAGCTTACCTCTGCTTCATACTTTGAAGATAGACGAACAACTACACTTGTACTTAGCGTTATCCGAGATAGCGGTAAGTGGAGTCCTAGTCCGGGAAGACGAAGGTAAGCAATTTCCGATCTATTATGCTAGCAGGACTCTAGGTGAGGCCGAAACTAGATACCCTCACTAGAAAAACTGGCGCTCACTTTCCTAAGCGCCTCTAGAAAGCTAAAACTGCATTTTCAATGCAACCCCATATGTGTTGTAACTACTTACCCATTGAGAAACATAATGCATAAACCCAAGCTCTCGGGACAATTGTCCATATGGGCCGTTGAGATCAGCGGGTACGATATCAAATATCGGCCCCGGACTGCTATCAAGTCTCAAATTTTGGCAGACTCTGTGGCCGACTTTACACTGGCCCTAATACCCGAGGTCGAAAAAGAGTAGTTGTTGAACTCAGGGACTACCCCCCAAGGCAGGTTCAGACGCCCCGGGATAACGAAGCCCGGAGGCACAAAGCTTGTTAGGAAGTGCCCGAACTTTAAAGGCTATGGCCATCCCCATCTGGGGACGGTTGTCTTGGGTAAGCCCGGACGAATCGAGGTAACAAGCCCATTGGGCAACACCCAAACTAGAAAGGCTACAGCCGTCCCAAAATGGCTCGGAGACGTTCGAGACCCGTAACCAAAATATAAGGCCTTCAAAATTTCTAAAATGGTTCAAAAGGCTACCTCGGCAAATTGTAATCTAAAATATTCTAAGTACTTTGGCGAAAGATTCCGGTCATACCAAGCGCCCCACAAGTCTTAAGCAAAATAATATCGAGAACAAGGCATGTTCGAACCTCCAAACAAGACCTAATTATTACATGCTAAGGCATTCGATATCTTTACAATCATAAAGAAAATAGCGAAAGGAAACAAGCTTAAAAACCATCGGAGGGAAAAAGAGCCTATATATATATATATATATAAAAGATCTTTATAAAGGCCAAACGGCCTCAACAAAAAATACAAAGGTGCAAAAACAAAGAAAAATCTATAAGGCACCTGAACAGCATGGTCTTCGCCGGAGCCCGCCTCATCACCGGGACCATCGGGATCTTCACCGCCCCCGGATCCGCTCGAACCCTCGGAGTCTTCTTCGTCCTCGGGATACGCCAACTTCTTGGCCTCAGCCTCGATCCCCTTAGAACTTTTGATCTCGGCCGATAAATCAAAACCTCGAGCATGAACCTCCTCGCAGGCCTCCCTTCGGGACTGCCGCTTCACATATTCGACAAAGTCTTCCAGGCGGTCCTGGGCTGCCTCGGCATCGGCTTTGTACTAGGCCACCATATCATCGGCATCGGCCTTGGTTATTTCAGCAACCGACTTGGCCGCTTTAAGCTCCTTGGCAAGGGTCTTTCAATCGGCATCAGCCTAGCTCAGCTAAGACTGAAGCTCCTCAATTTTCTAGGACAATGCCTCAGCCTTCTCCCTTGTTGCTCGAAGTTGGGCCTCCGCCAAGACCAATTGCACCCGGGCAGTCTCCTTTTCCGAGGCCGAGCGGTCCATTTTGCCTTTCCACTCTTCGGCCTCGACCTTAATTACATCCATCTCGGCCCGGAGTTAGTCGATCCGATCAATCTTTTGTTGGACCTGCGGGTTTTAACCATTAGTCACCGTGTGTAGCACATCGTCACTAACTTCAAAGATTTTTATCTGTTCAACCACGTCAGCGTGTTCTTTCCGAGCCGCATCCAACTCAGCTCGAAGGCTCTTAGCCTTTCCTTCACGTTGCTCGCTGAGAAGTTTGTACGTATCTCTCTTCTCAGCAAGCTCTCTGACTTCGGCCTCGAGTTGGTTCAGCTCATCCCATTACCGAAGAAAGGTTTCGTGGTGAAACATTGAGGCCTGCAAATACGAGAAGAGATATTAGGATCATCAAGAACCAAAGTTGTAAAATAAGAAAATTTGGTAACACCTTACCCGATTTAGCGCCCGTTGTGCTTCGTTGAACAGGCATAGGGCATCCACCTCATTCATTTTAGACTGGTCTTCGTCAGTTACCAGGCACTGGAGGTAGCTAGCTACCCGACCGGGGCAGAAAGAACTCGAGCGTCCTCCGGGACGGTAATAACGATTGACCGCTTCCGGCTAGGATCCATACTCGGGGCCAAGAACCGGTTGACCAACCTCGGGCTCGAGTGCCGCCAACCTCTGAGGATGGACTTTTTCTCGGAACTTCTAAATCACCCAATCCGATTAAGTGCTCCAGGGCGGACGAGTCTACGCCGTCAAAGAAGTGACGAAGGGTATCGTCCACTCTGTGGGCCCCCTCGTTCGATCGCTCCTTCGTCGTTCAGGCTTACTCGAACATTGAGTCCGTTAATGAAGGCAATCCTACAATATCAATCACACTGGGCGGGTGGAGCCGGCATCTCGATAGGTCTTGTCCCCCACTGCAACATCGGCCTCTCGAACTTGAGAAGGGTTAGCCCCCATCATTTCCTCCTCGGCTGCCCGCTCTTCGGGGCCTGATGGCTCTTGGGCCACCAAAAGTTTGTCCTTCTTAGGCTCGTCCTGGAGCTGGAGGAGTGAGTCCGAGTCAGACACTCGGGAGCTGGAGGTTTCTTTTGACTGGCGAACCAGCCTCCTTCTCGTTTTCTTTTTCTCTGAGCGCGAGAGCTCAGAGCCCTTCTTCTTTTCCTCTCTCCAGCCTGCCCCAGAGCAGGAGACTCAACAGGAAAGTCCTCGCCACCGACTGGAGGCCTAAGCTCGACATCCTTAGGCAAGCTTGCAAAAATAAGTAAAGGAAATAAGGACTTGATGTTAAAAGAAGAAGCCTAACACAACCTACTCGGAAAAGAAGTCTCACCATGGGAACGGGCCTCCCAACGGCCCTTCTAGAGTTTGCGCCACGAGTAGAGCATCTGTGAAACTATACCCTCGACCCACTCCTTAAGTCGAGGAACAACATTTGGGACACGAGCGACGGCTGCACCACCACGAACACCAATAAGGAAAAGAGAATTAAACATAAAATCAACATTCGAAGGAAAGTTCTACTTAGGTGACGTATTTTACTTCTCGGGGAATGGCCTGCATTCAGCCGGAATCAATTGCAAAGTCCTCACTCGGACAAAACGGCCTTACCAGCCTCGATCCCAGTCCTCATCGATACTTGAGAATGGGGCTTTACTGGCCTGGCGCACAAGCTTTATCTGCCCCCTCGGAATATTCGGGGACTGTACAGATGGAGTAGGTGATCTGCAGTGAACCGGCAGGAGTCAATTTTGTTCACAAAAAACCAAAGGAGGATCACAATCCTCCACAGTGAAGGATGAATCTGACCAAGGCATACCTCGTATCTCTTACAGAAATCTATAATGACCGGGTCCACTTGTCCCAATATAAAGGGATAACTGTAAACACTCAGGAATCCCTCGACATGAGTGGTAATGGCCTCCTCAGGGTCGGGGAGCACTATGTTTTTATCGACCCAGTTTTAGTCTTTTCAGACGTAGGGAAGACCTCTTCGATAATCGAGCAGATGTATCTCGAAACCTCCTCACACCGACCCTGAACAGAAGAAGGATTTTCAACCTTGAAATCATTGTTGACCGATCATCCCCCTAGGATGAACATTTTCAAGGTGGATTTGGGTACTGGTTCATCAACGGCCACGCCTGGCGCGACCTCCTCGACCTCAGTGGCCAGCCGCGAAGTAGAAGGAGCTTCTTTTTGGGCAACGGTTTTGGAAGTCTTTGCCATTCCTTTAGAAATTAAAAATGAAGGAAAATCTAGAAAAGATGAAGAAAGAAAGGAAGTTGAAGGATTAGACTTGTTGGCTTAAGAAGAAGATGGGTAAAAAAAATTTTGCTAAGGACCTTGAGTAATGGGGGTAAAAGTGATGAAGAGTATTGAAATCCTGAGGGTACGAGGGTAGAAAGTTTGATGTAAAGTAAAAATAAACAAAGGATGGGGTATTTATAGTAGTTCAGTGACGTTTCACGACCAAGGACAGCCGCCAAGCAGCTGACATGCATTTAATGCCATTATGATATGACTGACGAGACGTTTCGGATGTTTTGTCGTTTCTGCCGCAATGGGTCGAAGTAAGAGTCGGGAGCTCATGTTGTTTCTCGTCATTTACTCTTCGAAAAACGAGGGGACTATCTGTATACGGGTAAAATCGGGCTCATGGTACACCCGGTCTCTGATAAAACAAGCCAAAGCTCGAGAAATAATGACAGGGGACCGAAATCGAGGCAAAAGTCTCATCGAGTCAGAATCAGGGGGCATGACGCCTACCCTCGAGAATATCGGGGTCACGGTTCGGAATCGATCTTAGCGTAGAACGATTTCGAAGAACATTGTCAGACAATCGAGCACGGCCAATGGAAGGCTATAATATCCGTGACCGGCCAGATATCACGGTGGGGATCTTGGCACGTATCGATGAAGAACCGGCAATCAGTTAATCAAAGGATTTTTTACCTTTTATAGAGTTGTACTTAGAGTAGGATTCCCCTACTATATAAAGGGGGCCTGATAATCCATTAAGGACACTGTAACACGTATACCAAAGCAATATATCGTTATTTTCTCTGTCACTAGCTCTTTCTCTTTTTCACTGGTGCTGACTGTGGTGAGCCTAGCTCGAGGGTGATTATCTCACTAAGGCTGGAACTATCCTACTCGTGTGGTTTGAATTTATTTTATCTTTGTTTGTTCAATAGTAACTTAATTTATCGCTTTGTATCAAATTAATCTGCGTATCCTTAAACCACTTACAAATTTAATTGTTATCTGATTTTAAGGGTAAACAATAATCATGAGCTGGTTTGATTTGCTTTATTTCAAGACTCTTAATATCCAGAAGCGGAAGACTTCCAATTTCACTTGAACACGGTCATTGTTTCAGATGAATTCATATTATGAGGCGGATAATAATTTCTAAAGTTTTACAATTTTACTTGAACTCTACAAATGATGAAGTACTTTTGCGTTTTAGCACATTAATATTATAGACATATCTCTAATTAATAAAGGACGTAAAAATCGATCAATATTTAGAGGTTAATTTGGTCGTTTGACATTTAGCATAGAATATTCGTACTTTTATAATAATATAGATATAGATATAGATAGATAGATAGATAGATATAGATACAGATATATGTCAGTTTGGTTTGTTTTTTCCGGTTATTTTTTATTTAAAACCAAAACTAAAACAAATTTTGTAAGTTGTTAAAATTAAAAACCAAAACCTAATCAAACAAAAAAGATATCGATTTTTGTCTTTAGTTTGAGTTGGTTTTCCGATTTTCTGTCAACACCCCTATCCATCTGATAGTTGATTTAAACGCATTCAATTCTTTGTTATAAGGGGTTTTCAAAATTTTAAACTTCATAAAGAATTCCCTTAATACAATGTGGAATCATACAGAGGCGAATTTGGAATTTAAACTTTATAGGTTCATCTTTTAAGGTTTTTAGCATTGAACCCATTATATTTTTAAATTTAAAGGTTCATATTTACTATTTGCAATTTTAACAAATTTTTACGTAAAAATTTTTATTCCGCGTCGAAAGTTATAGTACAATTGAACCCGTTATTAATATACTACATACGCCCCTAGAATCAGACATTTGATTTTTTTTGTTGAAGATGGATTACATAATTTACTCATACTAGAGTTCGTCAGTGAAAAATATAAAATTTTCCGAGTGACATTTTACTTTTATGATAACGGAATAACTCTCTCTCATCGTTGACACATATGAGAAGGAGGAGCCGGAGGAATATAAAACACAAGGACGAGCTTGAGCTTGAGCTTCGTGGAAACATACTTACCTGGACAGTGTCAATGAGCTGGTGACTTCCATTGCATTTTGGAGGATGCCTGCCCAAGATCGGCCCAAGCCTGCCCAAGATCGGTCCAAGTGGTCGAGCCTACGTCATAATAGCGGGAGCCTGCATTCGCGCGGCCGGCCCCTTCCCAACTCTTCGCACAAAGTTTTTCTTTTTATGTTCTCCAATGGCCTAGAGTGCTCACAAAGAGCTTTTTTTTTTATAATATGCAATTTTATTTAACAACACGAAATCAGGAAACAAATTAAACCTGTGCGGTCATGTGAAAAATTATCTGTGAGGCGTTCTTTACGAATATGTATAAACTGAAATGAATCAAATCTTAAATTATTGAATGATGGAGGAGAAATCTAATGAGTATTTGAATGAAGTAGATTTTTGAATCAGTTAGTGAAGAAGAAACCAGAGTAAATTGCGATACAAATTCAATAAAACGTGCAAATTAGCCAACAGTGGCATACTCTTATTTTTGGAGGGGTTCCCTTTTGTGGCTGCCCCAACGATTCTGGCTCAAATTTTGAACTATGCCTCTCAAGTTTCAAGTGTATCAGTAGCTCATTCAACTTTACAATTCAAGTACTAACTTTTGACCGTGGAAATTCTAATAAGTTGGGTAAAGATCAAAAGTTCTTCGATTTGGCAAAGTTACAGGCCTACATCTGATAGAGTGATAAACAAATATATAAATGGCCGTTGGCCAAACACTCGAACTTTAGAAACTACACGTAAACTAGTGACTACTACCAACTTTTATTGACATTTTTAATTAAATCTATTAAGGTTATGTTAGACTGGACAAAAGGTAGTTTTGTTCAGGACAACATACATTCTAGGATTATGTAAGGACAAAATAAAGTTATATGTATAAGGACAAAACAATCAACCCCAAACCTAAAGAACAATATTGAGAACAGGTAAACAGTCTAATTCTTGTTTATAGATAGAAAAGACCGGTTTAAGAAAACAAGCCTTTGAAGAGCAAAATGTGCATAAAATTACATATTATATAAGCTGACTGTTGGAAGATGAAGACCAGTATTGAATTGAACAAACATAATCATACCGCTCAATATTTACATCGGTTTTAAAAATGACAACTTTAAGAAAGAATTATCAAAAGAATCAAAGGGGAAAAAAACATTTGGAGATCAAAAGCTTAAGATGTGGGACAACGATGAATACGTTGTTATTCAATTTTTGCAGTCTCACACAATAGTAGTATAGTGGCCATCTTTTTGCCTCTTTTCATATGCCATAGGCATATATCAGCACATATCCACGAATGCCTATATTCAACTGTCCGATAAATCCACCTTTTCTTGAACAATGAAGCAGGAAGTGGTACTAATAAAAGATGTAGCGATCTCTGTATTGAGCTAGGGAAATTCCACCAAATGTTATAGTCCCATAAGTTTTGAAATCCGGTCTGATATATTAGCTATTACAAATCCTGCAAATACCTGAAAAAAAAGATGCATAAGCCAAGACATATCATATTTTGCCTGTGGATCAATTGATTAGCAATGCCTCCTTAAAAATAGAAAATGAGCCAAAAGGTAAGCATTTGAGCACTCCAAACAAAAAGAGTTGGGCTAATCATAAAGGAAAGACTCCACCTACAATATGGGATTTTTTTTTTGTTCTGCTCCATTTTCTTGGTCAGAGTATGGAATACTCAACTTTAACAGGTATAACTCTCGGCTTTTCAATAGTACAACAAGATGAGACTATTCCAGCTACACCACACTGGTTAACTTAAGAGGTGAGGGACAGAAAAGAACCTCAGCTAGAAGTTTAAGTAAATAGACACAACGCCTCATTCTGCTACCAGATTTGCAATTTGAGGACTTAATAAATGTAACAAACGGACCACGTTCCAGTCATAAGATTCTAGCAAATGTGACTTATGCTAAGAAAGACTCCAACCAATTCACCGATGCATTTTAAAATGCAGAATAGATTTAAATATGACATTATCTTTCTCTTATCACTTCTAGCGCCCTAAAATGTCCTTGTTTTTTAATTAATTAATATCAGATTAATGCAATTCATATTCCTCAATTCTCATGGTCTCAGCTTCTGTTTGACAGTACAGCATATTCATTTTATGGAACATGCTGTAAATTGCAACATTAGTGTTAAAATCAAGTTTTATTGTCTGCATTAATAGATTGTTACCTGTGCTGAGCCAAGAATGTAAATAGCAGAATAATGACGTCCATGAATCACCATGTCAGCCACCATCGCAAGTGGAATTGTGAGAGACATGCCCAGGGTTGCAACTAATGGAGTTGTCCAAACAACACACAGTGCCCTAAGAACAAAAAAGCAAGTTACGGGTAAACTTGACAAAGCAGAGATTAAGAGAGCATGAAATAGTGGTGTATAACTTGATCTTTCATACCAAAAGTAATCCGAGAGAACACTTCCTACGAGTCCATTGGCCAAAACAACTTCATCCAATTTAGCAGAATGAGGTATTGTGAACTTGGGTTCAATACCTAGGGCTGTCAACGGCCATACTGAAAAAAAGAAGATGAATTCACATCATAAATTACATTTTAAAGACATCAGTCAAATAATTCACAAAAATAATGTTAAAGAGTGTGAATTATCTTGATTTTGAAAGAGTGAATAATTTTAAAATGAACCAACTTGTCCTCTAGCTTTCTCTAATTAGATATTAAGAAGATGCATAAATGCATAATTGCATTGCTTTTTTATGAATGCGGTGGGAAAACAATCTATCAGTTCATTGATCTTACAGGTTATCAGACTTCAAAACATCTACTCTTCTAATTTTGAATCTCCCATCCGACTGTTATATAACATACTTTTCTTAGCAAGTAGCAGACTCAGAAAAAGAGCAACTTTAAAGACATTAAAATAATCCTTAGTTGCATTCTTATGCACTCTAATCTGAGATTTCATTAGCTGAACATATTTTGTTAAAGACCTAATTTCAAAGTGAAGGAAGTAACAAACAAGAGATTTAAAAGAGAGTATGAAATCCACAATCGCTACCCTTTTTTGTGTCCACAGAGTCCTACCTGATACTGGCAATTGGAAAAGAAAGGCCCAGGTTATACTATCCTATTAAACCATATTTACGTGTAAACATCAATAATGAATCATATCGTGTCATCTTGTATAGCTCGTAGAGAAGCCCGGGATTCACAAAATTTACCCAAACCTCAAATGTGTAAATAGGACTGGTGAGCCCCCAGTCACAAATAGCAAGTAAAAGGTCACCAGAAGCTGAATCAAAATTGAGCAACACTGCTCACATTTAAAACTTCTGTGAAGTACTATAGCGGATAGCCCATTCTCTTAATCATTTTCCACAAAGAAAAAATTGTTGACAACACATGCAAGTAATGGAAAGGAACAGTATCCAGCATCATACACTAAGTCAAGTCCACTACAACTAGTCACCATTTAAATTGCAAAATCAATACGTTAAAGGAAGTGTCTGACTACAATTTCATCAACTTACATATGGTCTAATAAATTCAATAGTTTTGGAGTTAAATTGATCAACCATCTACAAAAGTAATCAGAAAATCGATGTAACTTCACAACTTGCATTTGTCTATATTTACTTGCCCAAAGTGATATATAGACACACTGTAGCAGAAGATTACAGTTTGAGTATGAGAAAATACAGCCAGTAAGTCGTCGTCCTATATTATAGCCTATCTAAACATGACTTATCTGATAATAAAACGGCTTAAATCATAGCTGTCTTTATCAGATTTTCATAGGATCACAGACAAACTATACGGGAGTCTCATCATATTGCAACTTTTCTACTTTACAAGCTTAAATGTGTTTTACTCTCAACCTCAAACCTGAACTTGGAAACTTGGAGAAAGAACTATTTCAGAAGACTTGCTCACAGAGCATGCCAAAGAGCAAAATTGAGGAGACTGCTTGTTATATAACTCTACATATCAGCAACAACTAAACAATAGTGCAAAAGAATCAAATTTTACCAAGCCACCACATGGTCACAAGGGTACACAACCCTATGTACCCGAACAATTTTTGCATATCTACTCCTTTTCCTTCGTCACCAGCAAACTTTTTAAGAAGAACTGCAGATCATTAAGAGAAAAAATTATTCATCTGTCATATTATACAGCTAACACTTTGGTATCAAGACTTAACCTAGAAGAAGCCTAACCAGTGAACAGCCCATAAGACATAGCTGATAGAAGGCCAAAGAGATCCCCGAGGAGAGAACGTTCGCCACTTCTTTAAAAGAAACAAAAAGTTTAACTATCAGTCAACACCCTGAAACACAATTGAGAGGAACACTGATGAAAACAACAGAAAATTTAGTTCTCAGACGAAAATCCAAATTTTTAAATCGCAAAGAAGATGCAGTTTTATCTTTAATGTCGTGATTGGACATTAAAGGATAAAAAGATTGACGTCTCAAGTTTCTTCACAACAAGGATAAACATATATATATTTGTGCTTACCACTACTTAGAAACTCTAAGCACCCTGTTAGAGTAAGGCATGCAGAACTAGGCTGACTCGTTCGTTGTCTGATACAGGGGTGAAGATGAACTTGTTACAGTATAGTGACTGGTTTCTGCTAGCATTTCTTTTGCAGTTTCTCTTTCTTGAGAACAATTATCTTAGCTGCTATTTCATCATAATCTGGTAGCTTAGGATGGACATGGCTATTCAAAGATGATATATTTCCAGGCTCTTGAACTGGAAACGAATTTGACCAAAGAAAGTTGCCCACGAGGTTATCTTTGGGCCTTTAAGGTGGTGGATTAAAGGTGAAGAAGGTTGAATAATGGTATAAATGGTGACGTAACGGAAAGAAAAGAGGAATGAAGTAGTGAGAAGTGGTGTCAATGTGAAGTTTGATGGCTGGCCGTGAATTTTCACAGGTGAGGCCATGATCTTTTTCCGGCTACCGTTATTAATACCCAAAAAATGAAAAAGGCAACGTAGATATTAATGGCTGACATGGATAATGACGTGTTATCTAGATTAGTGCAATTGAAGAATGCGCGAGGTTAGAGGCTTAAAACACTGCTGTACAAATTAAGGTGTCTCGTTTAGGACCCATGGAGTTGGGTGCCAGGAACAAAATTCCGTTCAAGTACATGTGTTTATTTGCCTACTATGCCAAATTCAAAAGAAAGTTCGGAAAAAGAAGAGACTGAAAGAAACCAAAGAAGCTTAGGAAAGCGAAAAAGGAAATACAATCATTAAAGAGAAGAAAATAACGATGCACCATCAGCAAGTAAAAATACATTAGAAACAGAAATTATCCCCCAGCATCCGCTTCCTCCATCTCACATTTGCCGGCTTAGCTGCTATTTCAGTTGGCCCTGCTTGATATCTGCCCTATGCCCCCACACCTCTCTATTTCCTGACTACCTAGGCAACACCACCCCTACCCCCCCCCAAAACAAAAAAATCACCAGCAATTGCACCTCTTCCTCTCGAACCGCTCCTATCCCACAATAGCACCACCCTCATCTCATCCAACTATTGCAGCTTCATCTTCCCCTTTCCCTCCTCCCTCTAGCCCTGTTGCGGACTTGTAGACCATAACAGTACCACTGACTTGCAGCCGATCTCTTGCCCGAATAATACCTCTTTGTCTCCAACGCCTCCAGTGTGTTACCCTTCCCCACTCTAAGCCACCGTCGACCTGCTTTCTTTTCCAGTATACCCTTTGGTGATACCACCTACCTCAAACCAGGAGTTCCAGGGTACTAATTCCTTTCTTTTTTACTTTTCTGAACTGTCATAGTTGCTAATCAACCCTACCTATAATGCTATTTGACTTGTTTTGCTTGAAAATCATGCACAGTTTCCAGAAAATTGGAGACTAAATGTGCTGCAGCAGGATTCGCAGGTACTAACTAACATAGGAGTTTGCACTATGAAAGCCCAAGTACAAGAAACCTTGACATTATTACTGTTAGTACAGTTAGCGAAACAGGTAAAAGTCAATAAAGAGCTGAAATTCATGGTTCACAGGAATGTGATGTCAGGAATATGAGCTGTTTTCTAACCTCACATATCCATTTATCAGTTTGTCTATGACCACTTAGAGCAGACCTACTTCTTTCTATTCTTCTTTGTAATTGAATCATTGAACCTAATTTTTCCACCTAAAGCTGGAGATGTCATTGTCACATATTAGCCAGTAAAGAATCACAGAGCAAAATAAACGCAAGCAAGACAAGTAAAATACATAAACTATTCATATGATAAGGAACTTCACGTCAAAAGAAACCCAATTATGACTCTTTACACCAAACATAACTTCAACCAGCAACAAAGAGACCTATTCTGAAATCGATAAAACCTAGGTGCAACAGAAATACATAGAAAGCAGCTTCTGTGAAGTTAACAAGGTCCAGGAATGCCTTACGAGGAAGAATCCAACTTAGATTCATCAGTCGCCCATGTTTTTCCAAGAGTTGTCATCACAACGCCAGACATGCTAACAAAGACCGCAACTACCTTCGCCATATTTAATGAGTCTTCACCCAGTAATACACCAACAAAAAGAGTGAATAATCCTGATGTAGAAGATAGTACTGTTGTGCTTGCAACACTAGTATGCTCAAGTGCTGCATTAGACAGGTACTGCAGAAAAGACAAAAGACACAAATAAGCTCAAGCAAACTCAGACAATAGACTTTTCTCGCAAAGTAGGTTTTCCTTTTCTCTCTCTTTATCCTTTCCGGTTCACCTGGGAGAATTTCTCTCGGAGAAAGTAACAAAGTACAAGCATAACTAAAGTTGACATCATACCTCAGTAACAAACCACAGAGGAGCAAGATAGAACCCATAACGAGCAATTTGCCAGGTGGTTATTTCTTTTCCATTCTTTAAATCATCGGAATTACCATTGCATCTAGCAACCAAAGGTTTTCCTTCTTCCTCGGCAGAAAGATTTTCCTTGCTGTCTTTCCTATCAAATGATTTCAAGATTTCTATCTCGAAGACTTTCTGTACTGTATGCTTTAAAGGAGAACTATGTCTCATAAATGATTCATTGCCAGTCTCAGAATTTTTATCAGCTCTACTACGGCGTCTCTTCAGCAAATCGCATATCCAATCCTTAAGAAATGCTACAGGGAGATAAATTACCAGCAAAGAAGCTCCAAGGTATGTGATTGCAAATGGCTGCTTATATTCTGAGAAAATGCCCTGTCACCGTACATACACAAATGAAAATTTTCAGTTTGTGGTTATAGCAGGTTGCATCAAGTCCACCCATGCAAAATTTGAATTCAGTAATTCAATGCATTAGGATTATGCAAGAATATTTCTTTGTCAAAGTACTAATGAGAATTACAACCTCCAAGAGGACCCAACTAGTAGTTTCTAGAGATTAAAAGACCTTAGGTGATACCGAACAGATGATGCATATTTTACCATAATTACCAGCAGGGACATGAAAGATGTACTTCTGTTTACAAAACATAAATTAATCCATGACTTCCTAATATCAATTTGACCTTTGAGAAGCAAAATGGGTAATGAGATCGGGACTAGGGAGTATTTTTATTTTTTTTTGGGAGTAATGTCACTAATGGGTGTTTAGCAACATAAAAACACTTGGGCTCAGGAGTAGAGACACCTATGCAAATATGTGATGTATAGTGAAAGATCTAGCGATAGGCTAATCAGAATTTGCCCAGGAGAGACTATGAAAACATCGGTATCAAGGAAGTAAAGATAAAGTTTTTTTTTTATCGGATGTCCCCGAAGGGATGGAAGTAAAGACAAAGTTAAATGCTTTTTTTGGGCAGATAAATAGGATGAAGTCAAAGCTTCAAGACTCAAAGATAAGTAATTCAAATTAAGCATAGCGTCCATGTTCCTTTCATGTTTGTCACGCTCTCGTATATCTTGTAAAGCATCACTGATAGTCATAGTTATAAGAAACAGATGTTACCCTACTTACTGTCAGATACTTTCATGAGCTATCGAAGACATTAAACATACAACACATTAAGCAATGAGTAACGAGAAGCATCTCATTTGAACCACTTGACAACTACTTGAACACCACATCTTCTTTCATCAGAAAATACAAGGGCGAATATGGAGCAAATACTACCCTAGGTACATGCTTAGGCAAGTAAATTCTACGTTCTTGCAATAAATACAAATATGACCAACATTCCTATCTCCTCCCTCTCCCGCTGAAGTAATGATGGATGAAACCAAATCAGAAGAAGAAAAAGAGTATCATAAATCATGTCTGAATGACCCAACATAAGTTTATTGCTGTAGGTTAACATAAAAAATAAGCCTAAACCTACTTGAAGTTCTTATTTATCTTTTAAAAAGCAATAAACTACTGTTGTATGCAAGCAAGGAAATGCGCTATCAGGTCCCCAGCTACAACGCAATTCGTCCAAAATCATCGGAGTACAGAACAAACTACTGTTGAAACTTTCTTTTGTAAAGGTGAAACTACTGTTGAAACACGAATCCCTAATGAAACTGATAATAAGAAGTTTTCTGTAAATATCACAAATACACATGCTGGAATTCATTTGCTAGTTTCCTAATCCTCTGGATAATATGTTACCATCCATCCACATTATAAGCTGCTCATACAAAAGTCAACTGACTGATAATTTCAGCTCATATTCTGCATTATCTTCCTATCTTGTTTGAGATATACAAATCTAGACATCAATACATCTTAATACAACAACTACGCCTCAAACCCAAACTAGTTGGAATCCGCTATACAAATCCTCAATGCTGACCGTTAAAACTAACAATAAGCACTAATATTATGGAAAGACTAATAAAAAATGTCAAAGTTTATCACTTTGTAAAACATGCTACCAAATTATGATATATCCCAATAAAAAACATATGTAAAATATCAAGAAAATATGAGTAAAGATAGAAAATTTTTACCTGGGTAACTTCAGCAGAGGTGACCCAAATAACAACAACAGCTGAAATAAGAAAGAGACCAGTTTTGTATCTCCAACCCATCACAACAAATAAAAAATAACTCAAAACCCAAATGGGTATTTTCAAGAATCACAAAAATTGAACCAAAGATCTGAACTTTTTAGTTTTCCAATTGCTTTTCAACTTGTAATAAAACGTAAAGAAGACTCTTCAAAAACTCAAATCTGACCCACTGGCTAAAAAGTTTGGTTTGGATTGTTAGGTGTATGAATGAATGAATGAATTTATTAATTTAGAAATATATGAATGCTGAGTTGCTACGTTTTTAAGACAAAGATGGAAAAGAAAGCCAATAATATCGGAAATAATGGAGGGAAAATTAGTAAGAAGATTTCTGGAAATGTCAAATATAATTAGTTAAAAGGGTCGTGTTCATTTCCTCTTAGGTTCTTTCTATTTCCGGTTGTCTGTCAGCCGGCCGGATCTTGCTCCGCTGGTTCAGAATATTCAATATTTTGAGAGTTATTTCTATTTTTAGAAAGTAATGCTCCATTTGCTTCAATTGTACAATATCTTTTCTATTTAACGTCTGAATTATTTGATTTTTCAATAATTCAAGTTACATTTTTATTTTGAAAACCTATGTAATGTGTTTTGTAATAAAATTAACTGTTAAACTGTTTTTTTTTTAAAATTATTTCTCTATCATCAAGGTGTCGTTTGGTACGAACACAAGTAATGCAGGGATAGTAATGTAGGTATTAGTAATGAAGGAATTGTAGTGCTGGGATTATTTTTTATCAAGTGTTTGATTTATTATATCAAAAATTAGTTTGTGTTTGGCTTAAAACTGTACAAAATCTTTTTTACAATTATACCCTTGAATATTCTTCTTTCTGTATATAAAGAAATTTAGGAAAAGGGTTTGAGGGGCGGTTTAGTAATTTTAGGGTCTTATCCAGGTATAGTTAATGCAGGGATTAGTAATCCCTAGCTAAGCCCTCCTATGAGGTATAAGTAATCAATGTATTAGGTATGCATAAATTGAATTGAGCAACCAAATATTATATTGGACGGATTAAATTTTTATACAAGAATTATTTTACTTAGTACAGCCTATCAAAAAACCCCTAAACGTATTACAAATATCAAATTATATTTTTAACTGAAGAAAAAAGAAAGACAGTAGATTTAGTAGTAACTTTCAAAACAAGGTTTTATTTATTTGGTTGATACCTTACAATACAAGGACGGCACATTTATTTAACCAATGTGAGTTAGTTTAGAAAGAAAATTATGGATAGTTCGGTTCAAATTCAAAATCAGGTTATCGCATAATTATAATTTGGGGATTATAATTAGGATAGAATTTCACCTTCTGTATGAGACAAATAATCTTATAAATTTAACATAATTCTTTTCTAACGTTAGGTGATACCCTACCAAACAATAATAAATTTAATCCCAAATTTTATATTAAGATAAATCTTGTACAGCTATAACTTTAAAAAATTACGGAAATTATAGATATATATATTCTATGATTAATGATTTTCTTCTTCTTTAAATAAGATAATATGAGACTGACGGACTGGAATTGATTGCTTTTATCAGATTTAGCTAGACTGGGAGTCTATCAGCCCGAGTTGTATACTAATTTCATGGACTCTTTTTTAGGTATTTTGTAATTTTAGTAAGACAAATTTGGACTAAAGTACAACTTTTAGAAGATTCATGAAAGCGGCATGAGAAGGTGAGGAAAAACAAGAAATTTAAAAGCGCGAAGCAAGAGACAGAAAAAAATATACAGAGTGTCAGAGAAATATTCCATTGATTAGAAAATAAAATAAGGAGCAACTGATGTGGATGACTTACCTTCTCTAATGGGGGAGGTTATGGTCCTCATTGTAAAGAATCACCAATAGAATATTAGTAGATGAATTATTCTTAATACTTTATTCGAGCACAGTTTTTTTCCATATTAGTAATATTAGTATTATTTTCATTTTGCTATCGTTATGTTTTTTTTTTCTACATGTTATTTTTTTTATTTTAGTTTTATTATTATTTTATTTTGATGTTGTTATCGCTTGTTGTTACTGTTTTTTTCTCTTCTGTCCTTGAGTCAAGGATCTATCGGAAATAGTCTCTCTATCTTCACAAAATCTTCCCCAGAATCCTATTTGTGGTATTATACGGGGCGTGTTATTTTTGTTGTTCTTAGTTTTTAATTTGATACCTTCTTTTAACTAGAAAATAAGCAGGTACAAAATAATTAGAAACAAATTACACATATTAAAAGGACTGATTGTTCTTGTCTAGTACTCGTAAATAATTGAATTTTCAGTATAATATTGTGAGTTGCAAATACTTTATTCAGGACAAGATGATATATGTTATTGAAACGATTATTTTCTATTTTGCGCGTGAGATACTTAGAAATCAAGATTAAGGTCATCGTCATAAGCTGATATTCAAGAAAGTAATTGCCTTATTAGGTTCGAGCTGAGGTTCAATCAGTCTGGTCCTATTCTATCGATGGTCCAAACTATTGCTGTGATTATTATTGATTTTGTACTTAATTTTGGAAACACTAACTATAAAATAATTATAAAATGTCTTACTATACTTATGTTGTTCCATGAACTGTTTTGCTTCTACTACAAACTATAGATGTTAATATCTGTTGTTTGATGAATAAATACTTAAAATTAGCAGTAGTCTTTTTATTTTCAAGTAATTTTGAAATTTTAAGGTAAAAATTATAAATTAGGCAAAAAACTAGGAAGAGTAAATCAGAAAAATGAACTCCTAAACAAATTATCTCAAGGGTAATCTTAAATGGATAAAACTTACTCGAACCCACTATTTACATCAAAACATTAAAATTTATCATGATTATGTAATTTAATAAGGTAAGAATATATAATAATTAATCATATATGATTTTCACTAAATTTTCTAAACATTTTCGTGGGTAAATTCTATTTTTATCAAAAACCTAATTTTTTCATCTAAACTCATGATTTCCATAAATTTACACGTTAAAGTTTGCCCATAATCTATGTATTAAACTCACATTAGGTAGAAATTACTTACCTTCAACAGCTAGGTCGAAATCCCCCTTTTTGAAGCTCCAAAATTGCGCAAGAGTGTAATAAATGAACCCAAAAATGGCTAAGTCCCAATTTTTAAAACACACTGCCCAGCTGCCCTCTTCTTCGCGAACGCGGAACAGGCCTCGCGTTCCCGAAGGCAAACGGCCAGGCCCGGAAAAGCTTGGCCTATGCGAACGCGACTAGGGCCTTGCGAACGCAAAGGCGTACCAGACCTGCCCTACGCGAACGCGTGGCACTGACCTTCCCCGGGTCCCTTCCTTCTACGTGAACGTGATGGGGCCTTTGCGAACGCGACCCCTTTATCGCAAATACGAAGGAAAAATTGCCCACTGCCCAAATCCTTCATCGCAAACGCGTGTGTCCTTCCATGTTCGCGAAATTTTGGTTTTCCTAACTCAGCTCCGGGCAGTCCGAAACACTCCCGAGCCATCCCGTCCAAATGCACCAACAAGTCCATAAATATGATACAGACCTGCTCGAACTCTCGAAACACGAAAAAAAAATAACAAAACCAAGAATCACACCCAAAAACCAAATTGAATCAAGTTATGAACTTCAAGTTTCTAAATCGCTCCTAACGTGTCGAATCATACTGAGACTACACGGAATGACACCAAATTTTGCGGGCAAGTCTTATATCACCATACAGAACCATTCCTAGTCTCGAAATCCCAATTTGACCTCGATAACACTAAAACCTACTTCAAACCAAATTTAAAAAACTTTAAAACCTTCAAAGAGCCATCTTTCACTATTAGGCGCCAAAACGCTCACCCAAAAACCGATCCGAACATACGCTCAAGTCCGAAATTATCATACGAACATATTGAAACCATCAAATTCCGATTCCAATATCGTTTACTCAAAACGTTGACCAAAGTCAAACTTAGCCGTTTTTGCCAACCTTAAGGAACCAAGTGTTCCGGTTTCAACCCGAATCCTTCCAAATCCGGAACTAACCATTCTCCCAAGTCATAAAGCAGTAAAAGCACATACGGGAAGTTTTATTTAGGGGAACGGGATTCTAAAAAGCAAAACGACCGATCGGGTCGTTAAATATGTGGGCACTAGCAGACTTGTCATAGGCAAATTTGGTTATCGTTGGCTAAACTTTTATAAGGCTATAATTGTATGTTCTTTGTAGCATAAGCCTAATAAAAAGTTGGGAAGAGATTCATGTATGTGTCTTGTGTCATACCTCATTTTTCGGGTGGAAAAGAGTTTTTCCAATCAAAATGACATTATCTAAATTATTTTCTTTTGTAATTTTAGGAGTCGTCACTAAGAATTGAGTATTTGCGGTGTTCCAAGTCACCAATTTGTTTGTTTCCTAATCAAGAAAAGTTTAACTCTATTTATGGTCCGCGAACACGGAAGACCGTATAAAAAATTCTATTGGTTGGGAAGACGTGTAAGACACTCCCTGACTCCCGTGATTCTAGCATGGTTACTTAATTTATTTAAACTTGGATTAAATTAATTTCAATTTTTTTTTTGTCTTAAGAATTTTGCCTTTGTTTGAATTTAATTTTTCGATCGGGAATTATAGAAATTATTTTGAAACAACTCACGCGAAAAACTAAAATTTGGTGCGTTTTTTTTTTTTGCTTATTTTCTTGGCTATTTTTAAGCTATTCTAATGGAGTTTCAAACCAAAACATGTGGAGCTTTGGGGTGTTAGCAATGGTGAAAATGGGTGATAAGCTATTGTTGTTTCATGGTGGATGTGGTATTTTTTTGCTACTAAATATAAAAGAAGAGAAACCCAGGTATCCTCTTCAAAGTTACAAAGAAAAGTTGTAACTGCTTCTAATCTATTTTGTCCTCTCTTTACTCTCTCTATCCCCTTTTAAGAGTTGTCAATACAGGCTGATTTGGCCCAGCCTAGCCTAGCCAATACGGGCTTTCGCATTTGACAGGCTGAGTCGACTCAACCCACTATTTTAATGGGCCTTAAAACAGTCAGGCCAACCAGCTCGACGTGGGTCACGGGCCCCTAAGAGACTGTCCATTAATTTAAAAAATTATTTTATATTTTTTAAAATTTAAGTTTTTAACCTAAAATACAAAAAAAAAAATTAGGAAGCTTATGCAAAACTTAATAACTTTTGACAAGGTTTCAATAGATTTTTTTTTTTTTTTGGTTTCTTATCCAATGTCCGATATCCACATTGGAGCCCGACTATATCTGGATTCGCCCCTCGTAGGGCCCCATTCTGGGGGAAGCGCTCCTTCCAAGGATATTTTCATACCCAGGACTCGAACTCGAGACTTCTGGTTATTGGAAGAGCAGTCACATCCACTGCACCACATCTTTTGATGGTAATAGATTACTATAAAGGGGAATTTTTAGAAATCACTATTGTTTGGTGGCCATTAACTTTCTATAACTATCATATACATAATTACTTCTTATAGCTACTATTTAGTTGTTACACGACTGTATTCGTTGTATTCGCGCTACTGTATTCATAAATACAATAGCGGAATTCGCCTAAAAAATAGGGGGTCTAGCTGTGCGACTGTATTCACGCTACTGTATTCATGAATACAGTAGCATAATTCGCCTAAAAATAGGGGAGTTCAGCTGTTTAATAACGAAAAAAAGGATCAATTGGCGTGTATCACTAATAATTTAACTCAGCAAAATCAATTCTACATAAAATTTGATGCTACTGTGATGTATTTCATGTATTCGCGCGACTATATTTATAAATACAGTGAGGTAAACCACATGTATACATTGTATTCAATTAGCCGTATTCAATTCGACTGTATTCAAACAACAAAAAATCATAAAATACAGTGATATTCAGCTATACTCAAAAAATACAGGCATTCGGAATACGTAAATACAGGCGAAAAAATTATATATTTATACAAAAATATAATATATTTGAGTGTATTTGTATCACTGTATGTTACTAAATAACAAAAAAGAGAAGAAAGTTCGTTGGAGATAGCGTTTTCCGGCCAAGTAAAATATTGTATATATTGTATTAAAACTAAAAATAGAGACGAACAAAAATTCAGCCCTCAAATCTTCTTTGGCGCAGCCTTGGCCAGATATTTTCGCCTAAGAGGATAAGCCAATAGTGGATGATTACACCGGTGATTCTGACGACGACCACGATAATCACTCTGGCGATTCTGCTGATTTGAGGACTTATATGATCAAGAAAATTAAACCTTCCAAATATCTCGACAAATTCTAAGTTATAGTTCTGTAATCGAAAGCTCGTCCTACTTTTTGTATATCGATCCCCTTTTCCCGCAGAAGGATCAGTCTTCGCTTCATCACTGGTAATCGTAAAAGGAAAAGAGAAAAATGAAAACGAAATTAAAACAAAAAAATGGAAGAGAGAATGAATATTATTTTTTAAAAATAAAATAGGAATACGGATAAAATTCATTTGACGGTTGAGATTAGGATAAAGTCCCCTCGGCGGTTGCGATCAAGATAAAATCTATCATATTCTTATCTACTAAATTAGTGTGTCCACTAGTTGTCTACACATTGAATAATATGTAGAGACTTAAAAAAAGATATAATAGGAATAAGGATAAAATCCATTGGATGGTTGAGATCAAGATAAAATCTATAATATTCGCATCTACTAAATTATTGCGTCTAGTAGTTGTCTACATATTGAATGAGATGTTGCATGTGATTCCACGTCATCACAACTACCTAGTGAGGTGAAAAAAGCAAGAATGAAGAGAAAAATAGATGAGGATTGTATGAAAATGTTCCAATCAAAAAATAGTCGGATTGTTGAGGTGATTAAAGATTCAAACGAGACAAAGAATCATTGAGATTAAATGAAATCAAAGAAGAAAATAAAATTTTACTCATCTATGTGGATTCTGTTGTCAATTCGAATCGTCATGAATTTTTGCGACTGTAACAAAAATGAATAATCGATAAAAGAAGTCAACAATTTCCGCAGTCACAACCACGACAATCTTTTGTGCAATTCACTCAATTCTTTAATAATTCTGGTGCATATGGAAACGACGTACCTCCCTAATAAATTATTATGTTAGTTAATATAGTTTTAATTTTTATGTATTTTTAATTTAATGTATTTTCAATTTTAATGTATATTTATTTAATGTATCTTTAATATTCACTTTTCAATTTTAGCAACATCTTGTACTTTAAATTTGCACTTTTCATGGTTATAATTTTATTTTATTTTATTATAACTTATAATAAAATGAACTTTTAATTTACATAAAAATAATATATGCATGAAAATTAGTTATCAAAATTATACGTCAAAATCAAATGTAAAATTAATATTATAATGATATTACATATACATAATTAAGTATATATAATATGATAAATTAAAAGGGTTAAATAATAAAATATAATATAATATAATAGAAAATAATGATGGAGTTGATGAATTGTGTCACTTCAAATTTGGAGTGACACTGTTCATCCTCCAAAATGGAGGCAAATTTGCAGCTGGACTGGAGCAAAATTCCTCCATTTTTGACTCTAAAATGGAGTTTGGAGGTAAAAATGGAGGGGGGTTGGAGATGACTTTAGGAAAGTGCTCATAAGGTTTTAGGCCATCTCCAACCCTTGCTTCCAGAATAAAGTTACTCCAACCTTTATTCCAAAAAAGAATATTTCATTTTATATTCTTCTCTCTCTTCCATATTGTATTATTATTTTATATTTAAATGTTCTTTTCTTTTATATTAAAGAAATTCTATCTTTTTTCTTTTTTACATATTCATCACATATAATTTATATTCCCTTCTTATATAACATTTAATATAAAATTGTTTTATATCATAAATTTTTAAATAATATAATTTGTAAGCAAATATTATAGATTATATATATTAATGGATAATTCAAATAAAATTGAAATCATTGAGATACAAGATAATTAAATACATATTACATTATGGTAAAATTAAGATTAAATACTACATAAATATTCAACTTTCATATGGATAAATTAAAAGAGTTAAATTAAAAAGAGTTAAATAATAAAAATAATAATGAAGTAATAGAGAATAGTAATGGAGGAGATGAATAGTGTTACTCCAAAGATACTATTCATCCCCCATTTTGCAGCAAAAAATGCAGCAGCGTTAGCCATTGGAGACCAATTACTCCAAAAACTACCTGCATTATAGCAAATACAGTTGGCGTTGGCGATGCCCTTAGGGCATCTTCAACCCTTGCCTCCATTTTCTCCTCCAAAATAGAGTAAACTCCAAAATGGAGTAAAGTTACTCCAACCATTACTCCATCTTTTACTCAAAAAAAGAATATTCTGTTTTATATTCTTATCTCTCTTTAATATTATATTATTATCTTTTATCTAAATTTTATTTTCTTATATCTATTAAGGAAATTCTATATTTTTTTTTACATATTCATCACATATAATTTATATTCCTTTATTATATAACCATTTAATATAAAATTATTTATACCACAAATTTTTAAATAAGATAATTTGTAAGCAAATATTATAGATATATATATATTAACGGATAATTCAAATAAAAGTGAAATCATTGAGATACAAGATAATTAAATACATATTATATTATGGTAAAATTAAGATTAAATACTACATAAATATTCAACTTTCATCTCTAGTATGTTCCCGTAAATTATCTATTAATGCATCACGAAGTGCTAAATGAGCATCTTTGTCCTTAATTCTTTTGTGTCGATAATGATTTTGGTGTATCTGGAAATGACATAGGTCCCTACTAAGTTATTATGCTATTTACCGTAGTTTTAATTTTTATGTATTTTAATTAATGTATTTCCAGTTTTAATGTATTTTCAATTTTCACCTTTCAATTTTAGCAAAATCTAATATTTAATAGTTGCACCATTCATTTTTTTGAGATGATTATATATTTTTTTTACAATTATAACTTACAATAAAATTAACTTATAATTTTACATAAAAATAATAAATGCACGAAAATTAATTTATTAAAATTATATGCCAAAGCTAATATGTAAAATTAATTATAAAGATATTACATAACATAATTAGGTATATACAAAGAGATAAATTAAAGATTTAAATAATAAAAATAATATAAAGTAATAGAGAATAGTAATGGAGGAGATGAATAGTGTCACTGTTCATCCCTAATTTTGCAGGCAAAAATACAGCAGCATTGGAGTCAAATTTCTCCAAAAATTGACTACATTATAGCAAATGAAGGCATCGTTGGAGATGGCCTTAGGAAGTTTTATTTAAAGAATCTTATGTGTAAGTGGGTGTATTTGAAGGTGGTTACATGAGAGTGAAAGATTGATTATTTTTGGATAAAAAATAAAAATTTTGTTAAGTGATGACGTTCCATTGACTTCTACATTTTTTTCAAATTCTTTTCCTTTTAAAAGTTACTAAATTTTTTTAAAAAATAATTAAAGAAAAAATTACAAAATTACTAGCAAACGAAAAAAAATTGACCCTGTACCAACTGGTATCACAGCATAGAACATGTTGCTCCAACTTTATAAACCCAATTCGGACTTCTATTCAAACTTAAGGGACTAGATTGCATTTTTCAAAAGCTGTTAGGGGCTTCTCTGCCTTCTCTTTTTTACACTTCAGTCCAAAGTTTTTCATCACTGTTTCTCCATTGGCTATTCCGTCTTTTATACCTGTCAACGATTCAACTCTATTTGTATCCCTCCTCGTTGCTGAGCAGAAATTGATATTTCCAATGGCAGTGATGCACAAGTCGATGACAATCTTGCTCTGGCTAATCTCACTTCTTTCTTTATGCTCTCTACTTCCCTCCGCACTCGCGATCGCATCCGGGTACTCTTTTTTCACACATGTATTTTCATACAAAACCCCAGTTTTTATCTGTTTCAAATCTGGGTTTTTGGTTCGCTATATCAGAGACGGATCTTATAATATAATTATTTAATCTATAAAGTTTTCTCAACTATATACTTATAGGTGAAAAATATAAATATTGAATTGTTTTAAGCTTGGTCTTTTATTGTTGCTTTGATTGTTGTGGCAGGAGCAGTGATGGTTATACTATTAATGGTCGTGTCAAAATTCCTGGTATGTACTCATTTAATTTTGCCTTTTCCTCTTTTGATTTAATTATATAGAAGAACCCAGTTGCAAAAATTTTATTTTTCTACTTGGTTTGTAGATTTACAAGGCTGTATTAGTGAGATATTTTACTTCTTATTTTGGGGAAAAAATTGTTGGAGCTTAGCATTCTTATTGAGTTTGGGTGTACTCTATAAAGCTCTACTTTTGGTATTTACTTGAACAAGAAGGATGGTGTTTGGCTATAGGATCTAACTTGTTTGTTGGAGGACAAGATTTGCCTTTTCTACGAAAAGCAGCATGGGCGTGGGGAATTTACGATGGGTTGAAACTACCTTGCAACTGGCTAGCTTTGAGTCCGCAAACTTCCCAGTTACTTTTTCCAATACTTGCTAAAAGGTCTATGCCTGGAAACGATAACTATCTAGGATCTTTGAAACAACTACATATGTGGGGATGTCTAAAGTATTTTAACTATTAAAAACAAAATGGAAGTTCTATGTTTGTAGTAATTGGTAATCCAAGAGCACCAAAGAGCTTGACCTAGTGGTCAATAAAGTAGGAGGAGAACCATGAGGTCTTTGGCTCAAATATCAATAGAAACTGAACAACAATAGATGATTTCTTTCCCGGGGGACAGAGTTACCCAATATTTGTGCATTATGCATTCGGTGGATGACTTGGACACCAAAGTCATAAAAATAAGTAACTAGTAATCCAAGAAACTGACTTTATATGGATAGAGGGATATGGTAATGGGTAGCCATTGGAGAACTAAAAGAGGAGGACAAAGAGTTATTTCTTTCTTTTGGTTTACTTTTAGTTAGACATCAGTTTGCTTTTTAGTAAGGAAGCAAAGTTGAAGGATAAGTGAAAGTAGAGAGAGTTGACCGCTTGAAATTTGATAGAGATGAGGAGGTGAATGTCTTTTACTCTATTCTCTTCTTTATCAAACAGTATGAGCGGAAGGATAAACTGATAGGGAAAATAGATTAGTGATTTCCCATCCTTACCAATTTCACTTTACTTCCTTGAACCAATTGCATGGGTTGGTGAAAAGGCAAAGTAAATTCAAGAAGAGGATATGGATCCTAGCATATAAACTGTAAAGATTATACAAAGGGACAAGAGAAGGATAGCTTAATAGTGGAAATAATGAGGCTAATCTATAATTATGGTTAAAGGGTCTAAATCTTTATATCTAATGATTTGGCTGCTGAATTGGATTATGGGAAGGGATAGAGTGATGTTCATGAAATCTTAAGGAATGGAGCGGTCTTAAAAAGTTTACTTGACCTAACTTATCCAAAAATCAGTCTGGTTGAACCCATTTCAGTTCCTGCAAGCTATTAAATCAGATTCCAAAGAGGATTTTCAATGTAAAAAGTACCTTAATTGCCATATATGTATTATTAAGAAATATGTGATTTTGTCATAACATGTACCTGAAATGTCCCCAATTAGACAGTTAATGCTAAACATGGTGGCTAAAACTGTGAAGCTTAATAGGAGAAAGAACAACATGTTTCATTAATGTTGGTGAAGTAGAAAATGTTAGCACCTTTAAAGGGGAGTAACTATGTGAACGACACTTAAGGGTATGAAACATTCTATGATACAGTTCATTGGTCCTCCTATCTACTTGCTTTTTGGTGAGTTTAACTTCAAGGACACTCACTATGCGTTTGAAGCTTCAGTATCTTTTTGTTGATTGCAAAAGCTATCCTCTTTTTCTCATTTATACGCTTAAGATAACATAGACATCTATTTTTTAGGCTGAATCTAAGTTGTCCCAGTAAAATTCTGTTTGTAGGACTATTTACTGGGATAGATACTCATTAAACTAGAAATACTGAGAGTTCGGTTGTGCATAAAGCAGAAACATGCTGTTTATGAAAAGTAAAACCAAAAATATCTGTATTTTGTTATTCTCAAATGGTGACAAAGGAACAATTTTGAGCGCTAGTTCTAATCCAGACCGTTGCTGCGGTTGATGTTGCTTGTCGCCCCCGTATGATAGTGTTGCCTTAGTTTCATTTTGTTTGGCCTAATTTGAGTGGCGTGATAGTTGAAGTTATGTCTTGAGAGAAGTGGGCCAAAAGTATAAAAGATGTTAACATTTGATAATTTGAGATTTTATAAAATTAAAATTGGATTGAGTTTTATTGTTTGAACCAATATTATTCCCAGAATGTTGTTGATAGAGGAGAATATAGCGAATCATGGAAAAGAGAATAGGATTGTGGTTTGGCCACAGTAAGAAGTAAGACATCCATTTTGCTTGAATGGAGTATATTTTTGGTGACACGTTCCAATTTTTATTAGTTTTTCAATGTTTTGTTCTGTCATTTTAGATTACAGTGCTACAATTCTCCTTATGTTGTAGTGAACACCTTGCACTAAAGTGTGCTTCAAATCCTTTTCTTGATATGTTATAGCTGTTAACGTTTCTACCTTCTTGTGCGTGGTAGGCTTTAGCTTGAAAGGATCTGGTTTGGCAGCTAAAGCATCAAATGTCAAAGTCCTACTCAATGGTGGCCAAAGTGTTACTTTCCTGAGACCTGATGGATATTTCTCATTGTATCCTGCTTATATGTCCATGTATTTTTTAGCTTTGCTACGGAGGTCATTGCTGTTATTTTTGTTATTCCAGTGATATTTTACTGATGCTCTATCTCCAAAAGAAAGGGACTCCCCTATGCTGTGATTTTTACATTTGTTTGCTCACTATATGTTCTTTCCTTAGAGGTTTCTTGACATATATGAAATAATGGTACTAAGTTGTTTCTGTTTATGACAATCAACCAGAACCAGGTTGTACCTCAAATTAACTGTTAAACTAGAATTTAATCTAATGCTCTTTATTTGCCTTCTTTCTGTTGTCTGTTACCTCATATAATTTCTCTGTTTCGACTATTGTTGGCCTGATTTACCTAATATAAGAGCAAGAACAAATTGGTGGTATTTGGCAAAGAACAATGTGTGGCTCTAATCATGATAATAAGCTAACTTCACTTCCAAGCACTAGCTGTTGCAAACTTTATTGAGAAAATGATTTCCTCCTGTCTTTCTACTCTCTATGATGAACCAAGAGAGCAAGATAGCAATGCTATGTAACTGGACTTCCCCTTAAAAATAGTTTTACGAGATTACTTCTGCCTGGTATTTGGCTGCTTGATCAATGGGATGATCAACAAAATAGACAAAGGTTCCTATTGAATGCTGGAAATTGGTGAAACCATGTTGCTGAGATCTGGAGCAAAAAGAGCCCATTCTTCTTTGGATATGTGGTGGAACTGAAAGATCACTGAAATTAAGTCAGAGTACAATCAGGCTGACTAAGGAGGGAAGAGTGAAACTCGAAGCATGCATTGCTATGCAGATGGATTAGCTATAGCACTAGATGCTAAGATCAATTATAATATTTGGTATACGGCTTGTATACGCGGTTCGTCCCCAATTGTTAATAAAATTGTTTACCTTATCCAAAAAAAAAACTTATATTATTTGGCAATAAGTTTCCTAGATTAATTCCATGAATAACATGTGATCAATAAATTGGTGCATCATGTTGTTTGTCACATGCTTGCTGCTAGCCTCATGTTTAAGCATTATCAGGTATTAGACCTTTTTATTTATTGTCGTGTCAGCTCTCTTGTCATTATCCTATGATGTTCGAGCCTTTTGATTTACTTCATATGTGTCAATAAGTAATATTCGGTACCTTGAGGCTAACCGTTGAAACTAGGTGTATGCAAAGAGCACGGGAAGATTATGGTGTTATTTTAGTAATTCTTTGACTTTAGACCTCAAAAGCCATAATGTGCCAGCAGGGACGCATCTCATAGAAGTATCTGCTATTGGCTACTTCTTTTCTCCAGTGAGCTTCTCTTCCCATAATCTTTGCCTAATTCATCACCATTTCTTTTTCAAGGAGTTTTAGGATAATAACTTTCTTCTGGCCTTCAGGTCCGAGTTGATGTCAGTGCCAGAAACCCTGGAAAGGTTCAAGCTGCATTAACTGAGAACCGGAGGAGCCTGATTGAGCTGGTTTTGGAGCCACTGGGAGATGAACAATATTATGAGGTCAAACTTTTTTCGTATCTTTTCTTTTTCTTTTTAATTCATTTTCCTCCTTTCTATTGGATTCCTGATTACTTTGTGAATATTTCTTGCAGATAAGGGAACCCTTCTCCATTATGTCTCTGGTGAAAAGCCCAATGGGTCTGATGGTTGGATTCATGCTGGTTGTGATGTTTTTGATGCCAAAATTAGTAGAGAATATGGGTGAGTGTACTCTATGTTGTTCTTTTAACCATTGTCAAGATTAAATTGCATTGACATCCAGTAAGGCGAAGAGGAGCCTTGGCGCAACGGTAAAACGTGTGACCAGGAGGTCATCGGTTCAAGCCGTGAAAATATCCTCTTATGCAAGGTAAGGCTGCATGCATAAGACCGTATATGGTCCGGCTCTTCCTCGGACCCACGAAAAGCGGAGCTTAGTGCACCGGACTGCTCTTTTTTTGGGACATCCAGTAGGGGGGCAAATCCACAATTTACTTCCAGTTTTTCATCCGCAATGCTAGTTTGTTGTGTTTTTGGATGACTGCACCATTATGTGGTTTCCTAATGGTTGGCGTCCCACAGTGATTATGATTTAAATCTATCTGTTATCCACCGGCATCTGATCTTCTATTGCATTGGATTGTGAATCTAATGAAGTATGAATCACATATATCCATTTTCAACTGTCTACTGCACACTTAGGATGGAGATCCAAATTTAAAACAGAAAGTGTGGCCATATTTCCCTTAAGAAACATCAGCTCTTCATCCCTTATACCGAACCAACCTGGACCCCTTAACATTTTGCTCTGTTTCTCTTTCCGTCTCTGAAGTTTTTTGACTTACAATGACTTTCTAAATGTGTCAATTAACCTGCATTTGGATTTGTTTGTTTGCCCATATTACCCCAACTGCGTGTTGTTTATATATCTGTCTAATAGGTAGCATGTGCCTGTTATGTATCTCTGGATACCTGTGTTTGTAGTATTTGTTTAACTGTGTGGCGTTTTGTATGCGTCTGATAGAATTACACATCTCAGTTGCATATTTCGCGAAAGAATTATAGCCCTAGACTTATTTAAATCGTTCTTTAGCCAGATCCCTCCTAGCTCATAATTAGTGTTTAACCCAGCTCCAGATATCCCAAACCTTGGAATCCTGCAGCTATTGCTCAGTGAAGGAAAAAACTTTTTCTGATTATGTATATGCTTCAGGGTTCTGCTTGAAAAGTAGGCTCATTAAGTGTGACGGCATTGAGTTGTTCGTCTCTCTCTCTCTCTCTCTCTCTCTCTCTCTCTCACACACACACACACACACACACGCATTTTATCTTTTGGTTCTCCAGTAAGTGATGACTTTAAGGTTCTTCTAGTACGACTTCTGCTCAATATGAGATGTGATGAAACTAGAATTTAGTATTATGTGAACAGAACAAAATTAAAGGAACATGGAGACATGTAGAAGGCAGTCATGGAAGCAGATAGACGGGAGATAAAATAAAAAGCACTTTACCTATTTCTTATCGGTCAAATATTTTCTCAATTTAAAATTTGTCCTTCTATTATCATGCTTAAAAGGTGGATGATTTTTTTATGTTCATAATTCATCTCTTTCGATCCAACTCTTTTGATCCGAGGAAATCTATCCAATTGGTATGCACTGTTTGCAGTATATTGATGCACTGAGAGCTAGACCTCTCACTTTCGAGTTTCGACCTTCTGAATCAGCAAAAAACTCGTAGGTGACGTTCAGCCACCAGATGTCATTGTTACCATATCAAGGCCTATAGATGACTGACTACCTCTTTTTTACTACTCCACCACTAACTGCTGTATCATAGTTATACTTATGTGCAGCGGAAAAAGTAGAGCGACTGATGTGTGGCCGTGTGGGAAGCATTTCCGGAAGTTGCTTTACATTTTGATACTTGCATAGTTCCCGGTCTATTGTCAGAGAAGACTGACAATTAAGAAAAGTGTCTTTGGTTACTGCTGATTGCACTTGTTTTTTTGTGGCAGATCCCGAAGAAATTAGAAAAGCACAAGAGGAAATGAGAAGCCAAGGAGTTCCGAGTCTTTCAAGCTTGTTACCTGGGGCCCAAAGGAGCAACTAGTGACTATATTAAGAACATTGAAACTTTTACGTTGATACAAAGGGGAATTCATCTGCTGCCATTTTATGGAAAAGTTGAAATGATGTTAAATTCTAGTTCCAACAATTCATCTCATGCTATCGCGAGTCTCTAATGACCACCATTTGTTCAATTGTTAATCTTAAAGACCCTTTGTTTCCTCTGGTTAGAGACCAGTATTTTTTAGTCAGTGTTATTAGGTTTTGATGTGGATTGCCCGAAGAAATTTTGAGTATTTGGTAGGTGTATGGCGTCTTTAAAACAGCCTTGGATTTAATACTATGTAGGCGTTTGACAAAAAAATTGTAATTTTTGAAAAAAGGTAGTATTTGGAGTTGAGTTGAAAAATGATATTTTGAATTTGAAATTATGTTTGGCTATGCGTTTCACTTGAAAAAATATTGTATTTATGAGTGGGGAAACAAAAATATTGTATTCACTTGAAATTTATATATGCTTATCCTGAGCTAAGGCTGTATTGTGGTTCGGGCCTAAATGGGCCAAAAGGCCTGGGCTTAAGGGGTCGGGCTGAGGCGGTCCCGGGTCAAACGGTCCCGAGCCTAACGGGCCAAATGAGTGGAACCGGCCCACTGCAGTCCTAAGCCCAGATGGTCCCGGACTAAATGGGTCGGGCCCGCGGGCCTAAACGGGTTTTTTCGTTTCGGGTTATTTTTTTTAAAAAAAAATTTTATCTAGGAAAATTTCTTGTAAACTTATATGTATATACTAATATAAATTGCTTATATATATCTATATAAATATATATAGTATATATAGTATGTATATATAATTATATATTGCCTTATATAATATATAGCATATGTATATATTATATATACTATATATATATATATATATATATATATATATATATATATATATATATATATATATATATA
>MCJB01048170.1:14481-83572 GCA_002018475.1 Nicotiana obtusifolia | reverse complement strand
TATATATATATATATATATATAACAAGGTACTAATACCACCATTAAAAGGAAAAAAACTAAGTATGATGTGCCAAAATACAAGTTACATATTAGTCTATGTATTATCTCTAACAAATCTCATAAATCCTTCAAGGTCCGGAGGAATTTCCGTTGGTGGTGGTGGAAAAGAAGCTTGTTCATCACCGCTTCCGGGCGAAGCAGCATCCTGCGCAAGTTCCGGTAGCATTTCTTTATAAGCTTCGTCTATCTCCGGTTGTGATTCTGCAAGTCCAAAATTTCTTCTTCCGAACGGATCCAATCTCTAAAGAGTACTGATTTTTCCAAGCTCTCCCTCATAGACGCTCTATGATCACCGATTTGAAGTCTCGCTTGACTGAAAGAGCTCTCCGATGCCACTGTTGAAGCTTGAACACTTAAAATATCTCGAGCCATCCTTGAAAGAACCGGATAGTGTTTTTGTTTGTCCTTCCACCATTCCAAAACATCGAAGGAGCCGTCGGGGTTCTCTGATTCAAGTCCTTGCGACAAATAAACTTGAAGCTTATTTAGTTGTGAACTATCACCAATATTATCACCTTGAGAATCCCTGAACTCCGTCCAAGAACTAAGGGCTTTTAGGCCTGCAGTTTTTTTAGATGATTGCGAACTAGACGAAGTAGGAGTTGGAATATTTGATCTAGCATGATCTAAGGCAAGTTGATAAGCATTATAAATTGTTTGAGCATTTATTTTAATTGAGGCTTTTGCATCTCCAAGTGTAGCAAATTCCTCAGCTGAAAGTGATAAAGCGTTATAAATTTTTGAATACCAAAAGTGAGGACCTCCTAATTTCATTGTAGGATTTAACATTGTAGTAACACCAAAAATAGGGAGAATAGGGAAAAAATATTTTTTAAACTTAGCTTTCATAAAATTAATAGCTTGTGGATAAATTACCCCAAATCCTCTGAAAATTGAGTAAATAAATCTGCAAGTGCTGCAATATAAACTAAACAGTTAGAAATAGCAGGATAATATTGCCCAGATAATTCATTTGTAGCAACATGAAATTGTTCTAAAAAGTCTACAAGCATTTTAACATTAGTCCAATCTTGATTTGTAAGGTGCTTATCATTATCATCATCATCATCACCTACACGAGCATTATACGTTGCGCTTATTGGGTTTTTATATTCATATGCAACAACTAAACTTTCATATATGTAATTCCATCTAGTCAGACAAGTTTTAGGAACCTTTCTTTATCTAAGGCCAAATTTATCATATTTTTTAAAATAGTCTCTAAGTCTACTTCTACGGTTTGAATAAAAAAGCCAATTAAGAGCCATTTTAACCTTTTCAATTTCTACATTTAAAACTTTCATACCATCACCGACGATTAAATGGTAAATATGACAAATACATCTAACATGAAAAATATTACTAAGTGCAGGATTTAGTATAGTTGTAAGCAAGCCTATAGCATTAGTGTTACTAGAAACATTATCCATTGAAACCGACATTATTTTATCTCTAATGCAAAAATATCTACAAATATTTGCAACTGCATTAGCAATAAACTTATCTGTGTGGCGTGAATTAATTATTCTATAAGCAATAATGCGCTTTTGCATTATCCACTCCTCATCTATCAAATGATTTGTAATAGTTAGATAATCACAGTCATTACCACTTATACCAATATCAGTAGTAATAGCAATGTGACAATTTATACGAGTAAATAAATAGTGCAAATATGTTCATTTTCATGTTTATATTTATAAATATCGCTCTTTACGGTTGCGCGAGGCCATCCTTTATAAGTAGGATTTAAAACTCTTCTAATATAATGCACAAAATGAGGGTTAGAAGGAAAACTATAGGGTAAGCACATAACAGTAACCATTTTTGCCAATTCTTCACGATCTTTATTTGGATCATAATATAAAATGCCACCGGTAACTGTGTTAATTCCCGGTTGAACTAGATTTGAACATGTACTAGGGTTAACCGTAGTATCTATGCTTGTCCCCTCTTCCGCAGCTTTCATTTGTAACTATCTAGCTTTATCTCTAGAGTGTTTCAATATGTGTCTAGTCAAACTACCCGTACCGCTACGGTTGCCAGTATATTTATGAGCCATCAAAGACCCACAAGTTTTACACTTAGCCTTATTTTGTTCTCTTAGTTTAGTAAAAAAGTGCCAAACAAAAGATGTTTCGGGCTGTTTAGAAGGTTTTCTATTAAAAGTAAGGGTTACTACAGGAAGGTCAGGGGGGGTATCAGTTGGGTTATTAACAGGACTAGTAGGTGAATCATCTAAATCCGGTTGCGTTTCATCTAAATCATTATTTTCCTCATCATTTTCAAAGATAGTTTGATTAGGTTAAAGAGCATTCATAACTTCTTCATTTAATTGTTGACCTGGTGCAACATCATGACAAAATTAACTATCGAAAAATTGAAAACAAGGGTTATCACTATCAAGAATAACAGGTGGAGGAGGACGGGTAACAGGGAGAAGAGTAGTAGCTTGGCGACTAGATTCACCAATTTTAGATTTTCCCTTACCCTTACCACCAAATATTTTTTCCAAAGAAAAGTCCATATTAATTATAATTATACTAAATAAAACAAACAAAACTATAATATTAAAACTTAAGAGTTGGAACGAGTTTACCGAATTGAAGAACAACTTCTTGAAAATTGAATATCAGTGAAGACTTGAAGACTTGAAGACTTGAATACTTCAATTCACCAACTTCACAATTTTTCACGAAATTGCAATAATAAAGTAAGCAATTATGGAAGAAAATTAGAGAGAGATTGATGAATTTGTGAGTAAAAATGAAAGAATGAGGGGATATTTATAGTTGAGAATAGGGAAAAAGTGTATTTATAAAAAGTTTGAGGTTAAAACAAAGTTTGGGGGCAAATGGCTATTTTTTAAACTTTCAAACGGCTGAAAATTAAAGGCCAACGGCTAGATTTTAAAAATCTGACTGTTGGCCCTTTGAATTTTTTTTTTTTAAAAAAAATAGCCGTTGGGGCCCGTTTGGCCTGGTTGAACCGGTCTAGGCCCGCCTGCCGGTCCCGAGCTCACGGGCTATTTGGTCAAGACCGGCCCGCTATAGATTTTTGCACCACTAGAGACCGACCTATTTGAACCGGTCTATTTGGTCTGTTTGGCCCGTTTGACACGCAGGCCTGAACCAATCGGGCTAAGCCCGGCCCACAATACGCCCTTATCCTGAGTTCTAGTTTTCTAGTTGTGTTTGGCATGCAGTTTGGATACGTGGTGGGCATAATAGATCTCAAGCAATTTGAGTTTTAAAGTAGATTGTGATGAAAAATGCTGTAATATTCAGTGGGGCCTCGTACTTGTGCTGGGGGCATACAAGTTAGGCAAATGCAATTGGGGAGGGGTAATAGGGGGAAGGAAAAAGTTTCAACTATCAAGCTAGAATTTCAGTTAGTTTGTGGAAAAGCTCTATAAAGTTTTTTTTTTTTTTTTTTTTTTTTTTTTTTTTGTGTAAGTAGCTGAAATGGAATGGAAGAAGACTTTAAACTACTACGTAGTTGATTAAATATGCAGATGATATACATTACATCAAGGTTTTATTTCAAAACGCTTGTGATGATTATACAAAATATGTTATGCCAATGCAAATATTGAATTTACCAAGTCTTCTTATTTTAGAATCTATCTATCTATTATTAAAAGCCAAAGAAAAACACTACATTAATCTAAGTAGTAGCTTAGAAAAAAGCCACATGGTATAATTAATTATTAAAAATTAACAAAGAAATTAACTATCTAAAATTAACTACTCAAACATGGAGGGTTGGTTTAGGTTAGTTAATTTTTTTGTTTCATTGTTTAAATCATTTTTGTTTTTCTTTTTTGAAATAAAAAGTGTATTTATTCATTATAATTCATAAAATAATTATTGAGAATAATATAGTAAAATTAAAAATAAAAAAATATTTCATAATAAAATATATATCTTTGATTATATTACAAAAATATTAAACAAGTAATATGCTAATAATTTCTATTAACAATGTAATTATACTAAATATTGAATAATATAATAAAAAAATACAGAACAAAAAAAATTTATTCGATAACTATATAAGTCCATTTAATTTAATAGCAATTTTATTCATTAAAATTCAGACAATATCTATTCTATCTATATAGAATAATATATTATTAAAAGCCAAAAAAAAGGCACCACATTAATTTAAGTGGTAATCTAGACAAAGCCACATGACATAATTAGTTAATAATTAGTTATTAGTTAATAATTAATTATTAAAAATTAACTACTCATTAAAATTCAATTTTTTTTAATATATTATTAAAAGCCAAACAAAAAGACACCATATTAATTCAAGTGGTAGCCTAGAAAAAAATCACATGGCATAATTAGTTAATAATTATTTATTTATTTATTTAATAATTAATTATTTAAAATTAATAAAAAAATTAACTATCTAACATTTAATTAATATTTTTTAATATTAATCGCGCATCGTACGGGTGCGACTACTAGTTTGGTTAAAGCACCATTGCCAACCTCTAGAACTATGAGAGAGAAAACATGCATACTTGGAATATTATAAGATTGATAGACTACCAGACTCTAAACTTACCTCTGAGTTTGACAAGTTTGAGAGAAATTAATAACTAACACTAGTACTGTATCTCTTGCTTCTTTCATCCGCAAAAGGTAGAAAAAAATAAATTATTAATAATATCTTGTTGGGTTGTGAAATAAAAAAAACAAATTACTAATCTTTTGAATTATCACATCAAGAGATTCAGTGCGTTTTCAATATCCCTTACTTAGTATGAGCTAGGCTAAATTTCTACTACTTGATAAATAACATTAATTTTATTGGATGCATGTAATAACTTTTATTTCCAATTTAAGCTCAACTAACACTTGCCTTGAACTTGATGCATCTCATAAGCTTGAGTTTTATGAAAAAATTACTATCCAACCCTTTTAGATCCTTATCACAATGCTAAAGGTTGTTTTAATTTATAGAATTTCACCTTCTATTTGTCATAATCAGTTTTACAGGTACCACATTTTAGTTTTGACAAAAGAAAATAGTTGTTATGTGCCAATGTTTGTTGAGAAATAAAAAATCTACTTAACAAATTAAAAACACATGAAGAATCTTTCAACTGTGAAGCAACAGCTGATATTTGGAAAGCTCCTACATAAATTGAGAGGCCAAAACAAAAAAAGAGCTCCCAAATTTAATCTATCAAAGGGGCAAAGTGATTGAATGTGAAAATAGACGGGCTAAAGTGAATCTTAAACACAAATTTTCTATTATTCCCCTGTCCATTGAAGTAACCGCTCTGCTAGAAAACTCCAAAACTCATTTTTCAAATCAATCAATCGATCGAAGTTTCAATTTCAAGGGAGATTTACCCTTGAGATCTCCATCATTTACACTGATTACTTTCCGAATCGTCCAGAATATTCCACAATCTACGAATGCTCTCAATTTGATCGAGCGTTTTCGCTAAGTTGTCTTCTCCAGTTTTGTTTTCACAGTACACAAATTGGGAAGACATGGAAAGCATCTTGCCAACGACGTCGTTTTCGTCGTCGTCAAAATCGGATAGACGGTCAAAACCAAAGTCTAGTCAAACATCTAAACCTTCTCTAGTAATGGCATTAATCTCTTGCTTCGCTTGGTTATATGTCGCCGGAAGGTCCGCTTTTATGTTTATTTTTTGTTTTGTTTATAGGCATACTCTCCAATGTGTTAATTTTATTAATTTATGTTTTGATTGATTTTTTTTATATATAAAGTTTTATGTGTTGGGATTATTGTTTTTAGGTTATGGCAAGATGCAGAGTACAGAATGGTATTAGGTAGTCTTTTGAAGAAGAACTCGGAGCAGGTTTTGTTCTTCTTTTCTATACAGTTTTATTTTGCACTCGATGATTTGGATTTCGATGTTAATACATCTAATTTCTGGTGAATTTTGGATATATTTCACTTGATTTGTGAAATAAGTTTACATTTTTAGAAACTGCATTAAAATTACTGCGAATTACAATCTTTTGCTAACTAGAAAATTTTAGAAACTTCTTAAAAAATAAAACAAATGTTTGAAAATTGTTGTCGAAAATCTAACCATTTGACTCTCCAGATAGTAATAGTGCTGTATAGATCAAGACATAAGTAGTTCTTTGTGCTACGAGAAATTTGGGAAAGGAAAGCATGTGAACATTGTGAATTGTAAAGTGCTGTTTCGACGTCCTAGTGAGAGATAATGCCCCATTGTTACTGAACTTGGAAATGCTCTGGAAATTACACGATGATTGATAAAGGGCAATGTTTCCTAGACGGGAGAAGTTTTTCCTTACATGTTCACGAGATACTAATAATGGTCTAATCAGTGGCTCAAATATTGGATTATTGACTCAGTTATAATAGTGCCACGCCCACGAACAAGTCTATGCAGTAGTTTACTTGCAAATTGTGACCTGCTTTTTTAAACTGCATATGCTAATGCTGGTTCACAATTTCTAATGGAGTTGGCTTCAACACTTGTCTGAGATTCAAAGCATCTGATATTACTTACTTTAGCTAGTTCTTTAACCCGGTTCTTTCTTCCTAAATCTTAATATTGCATTGGATACATATGGCAGAGACCAAAGATGCTGACAGTTGAAGACAAGCTAATGGTTTTAGGATGCAAGTACGTTTTTCAGATTCCTTTTTTCTTTTGTCTTAACATAAATGCATATGCGAGCATGTGCGGACAATTGCAATTGAGCTAATCTAGATATTTCCAGGGAACTGGAGAGGAGAATAGTTGAAGTCGAAATGGAATTAACAGTGGCTAAGAGTCAAGGTTACCTCAAGAATCAGTTGAAGCAGAGTGGTTCATCTTCGGGCAAACAACTTCTGGCTGTTATAGGAATCTATACGGGATTCGGAGGTAGATTGAGGAGAAATGTGATCAGAGGGTCTTGGTTGCCAAATGGTCAGTCTCTACTCATTTTGTTTGGGGCATGGATTTTCTGTATTTCCTAAAATATATGTGTAATGATCTCACACTGTTGTGTTATGATCTAACTTCCTAGGGATTAATGTAACTGTGAAGCTGCCACACTGAAAGTAAAAATACAGATTAGAACTTGTTAGCGGATCAGTGTGTTCAAAATTTTCATAGCTTGTTATTGTGATATTAGTCCATTTTAGCTGGGCTTCCCGGAGAAGGAAGAGAAGACCCATCGCATGGGACGTTGCTCCCCTAGCTCTTATGTGGATTATATGGAAGGAGAGAAATAGGATACCGTTTTAAGGGGTTGAGAATGACTATGTACATTTGAGGAATAGCCTCGTCTTAGTTTCTTTTTGGTTCATCCATGAGGTCCCTACTTGTGTATATGTTTGGGTTGGGTGACTTTTGTAGAGAACCATACTTTATTGTAGGTTCTCTACTTCTTGAATAACTGCTTTTATATAGGGATTTCCCAACATCAATAAAATATTCACCTTACCAAATTAGTGATATTAGTCTATTTGATGTCTATCTTTGCATTGTTTAAGTGGTGAAAATGTGCATAGTTTTATGCGTTCAGAACCTCCAATAAATGCCTTTTGATAGTAATGGAAGATGGTTTGACTGGCCCGGCAAAGATGGAAATGTTCTTATTTCAAGTTTTCAAGTGTAGATATCTTTGTTTCAATGACATGATAGCATGATAGATCAGTGTTATTTAAAACCATTTCATTGCCTAAAGCATTGCAACGATATAAAGTGATGGGTAGTGTGCCCTTCAAACAATGACGCACAAAGTCGCTTCTTTGAATCTCAACTTTGAAGAGTTGGATTAACTTGGGTATTATTGTATATTGTATGCTGAAATTAGTCATTTTACATGAAGTGAAGTTCAATTTTTATTGTACTAATTTCATCAATGTTCTTCACAGAAGCGTATCCTTCACATCTCGCTTTTTGTTTCAAGCCCCACATGCTTTTTTGCGCTCTTCGCTTTTAAAAATGCTGTGACGGATGGAGTTATTTGTCTAACTGACACAAGTGGATTTTGAGCTAGAAACATTTGGATTGGCTGAAATTGGGGCATACTCTCTTTTAAAGCTGATGACAACAATTACTCCTTCCATTTCAATTTATATGACACACTTTCCTTAGTTCGTTCCAAAAAGAATTACACATTTCTATGTTTGGAAACAATTTAACTTTAAACTTTTCATTTTTCCTATTTTACCTGTGTCTTATAAATTGAAATGGAGGGAGTAATAATTATGAAAATATCGTGGTTGTGTTTATTTTCTTTTACGATGGAACTTATCTTGGAGGCATGGTTTGGTTGCTCGCAAATTTCACATGTTACCAGATCAGTTATGTTTGACTATTAGTCTATTTGCTTTAAAACCGTTCTTGAAGTTTTCACCCGTTGATCAAAATATGATACAGAGCTTTCTGATGTTAGTTAGTAGTAATAAAACTTCTTTTTTTTGTTGAAAGATGTGTGTAGTTTCGTGGTTACAAGTTCTGACCTGGCTGCCACAACCTTCGCAACATTGATCAGATTTTTTATTTTAAAAAGGGAAAAGGGTCAAATTTGTCTTGTACTACCTAAAATTGAGTAACTTTGTCTCTGTTAGACTTTGGTCTACTATTACCCCCGGCATTAGGAAAAGTCTAGTTTATGACCTTGACGCATATCGGAGCTTCTATATGAGGGTACTTTTAAACCATAGTCAAAGGTTGAGAGGTGAATATTGACCTTCTTCCTATACGCACGGAGTCCACGCATCTCCCACTGTACCTCTCTTAATGGCAAGGGAAAATACAAGACGGTTTGGTAATGACAAGGGTATGAATGGACCAAAAGTGTAACAGAAGGCAAAATTGAGCAATTTCAGATTGTATAAAGGCAACTTTGGACATTTTCTTTTTAAAATTCTGGTCTTGCTGGTGCATCTGATACATCTAATATTTTCTTTCTATGACAGTTGATGCTTTGTCGAAACTTGAAGAAAGAGGAGTGATTGTGAGATTTGTAATTGGTCGGAGGTTTGTGCTGCATACTGAAAACTGAAAATATAGATTTGAAATTTTAGTGGCTTTATTCATCTCTGGATTACTTGAACTTGGCAGTCCCAACCGTGGTGATAGCTTGGACCGCAATATTAATGAGGAGAACCGAGCAACAAAAGATTTCTTGATTCTAGTAAGTTTGGTTATAGTCATTTTTGTCTGACCTATCTGTATTTTTTTTTTTGTGTCATAATTTGAGTTAGGCTCTATACAAACTGTTGCTGTATAGAGTATAGACATGTTGGTTGCAAAAATGCATATTAATAATAATGATCATATGTGTAAATAATCGTTAGAGCTTAGCCTGCACGCATTCTCCTAATTTTTTGTTTACTTTTTTTCAACTTGTTCCATACGCAGCACACTTTTGCTTATCTATATTTTTCCAATTATTTAAAAGGAAAGTCATGAGGAAGCTCAGGAGGAGTTGCCCAAGAAAGCTAAATATTTCTTTAGTTCAGCAATACAAAATTGGGACGCAGAGTTTTATGTGAAAGTTGATGACAACATTGATTTTGACCTTGGTAAAATGCTTGCTTATCCGTCCTCTAGAATTATGATCTATTTGCCCCTAGATTTGAGCTTTTTTAACATTCTATTTATCTTTATTCTGTCAGATGGGTTGATCGAGCTCCTTCAAAACCGCCGTGGTCAAAATAGTTCTTACATTGGATGCATGAAATCTGGAGAAGTAGTTGCAGAAGAGTAAGATTTTCATTCAGATTTAACTCAGCTTAAGATCATGTATACAAGCATTAATATTTCACCTTTTCCCTTTTCCAGGGGGAGGGCATGGTATGAGCCAGAATGGTGGAAATTCGGAGATGAGAAATCGTAAGTATTACTGAGTCCTAAGAAAGTGATGCCTCCTTATTGCTGCATGAGGTACTCTGGCTTTTCTATAAGCTTATGCTTATATGTCCAAATGACTGTTAAGTCTATTTATCGGTAATAAACCAGGTCTATATTCTCTCACATCTAAAAGTATGCATAGTAACTTTAGTTGTAAGATGATTTGGTTAGAATGCTTTTTACTTGGTTGACTTCGGTTGAATTAGGTCTTCAAGTGTCATGGATGCAGCTATCAAGCCTATGTACAAGGTTTTGCAGATATTGTTTTAGTAAATGTTATCGATCTATCTTACTATGAAGTGGCAGATCTGGAACTGCTTGTAAAAACCAACTCTATCTGTCCCTATTTATGTGATGCACTTTCCTTTTTAGTCTGTATTAAAATGAATGATACCTTATTATATTTAGAAATAATTTAATTTTAAACCTACCATTTTACCCTTAATGAGATGATATATAGCCACAGAAATATCTCTGACTTGTTTTAGACTACAAGTTTCAATAGTCTTTCTTTCTTTCTTAAACTCCGTACCTAGTCAAATTGCATCACATAAACTGGGATGGAGGAGTAATTTATTATATCTTACGTCTAGTTAGATTATTTAGTTGAAGAATTCCTCAATGAAAAGGGTTAACATTAATTCGCTAATGTTTGCAGCATGTTAAGTTGCTTTTCAGTTACATTACTATTTGCATTTTCCTAAGTTATCGCGCATTTTCTGTGCTTTTGGGTATTTTTGGTATGTGCGCATATGAGAGTGCTTGGATTTGTCTTTCCAAATGAAATTCTTAACTGATGGTTTGGGCCAAATTTTCAATTGTCCACGTTCTTGATGTACCTGGGTGAATTTCTTGGCCTGTCACTCCTTTCTACTCTAGAATGACATGGATTTCTTTTCAGGTACTTCCGGCATGCAGCTGGTTCGGTTCTGGCGCTTTCCAAAAATTTGGCTCAGTATATTAACATAAACAGGTTAGCTATTGTTATTTGAAAAATAAAGGTTAGCCATACATGTATAACCTGTTCTGGTTTTGTCAGAAATAACTTGTTAGATGTACTATTTTAACCCTCTTACACCCACAGTGAAGGACATAAGATTTGCACCGGATCTCCAAACTATTGCTTTTTTCTCCTGTTTTAAAGGCCAATTTTATGGTAGTGGTTAGGTGGAGTTACCTGACATATATATGGCCTAGATAAGACTAATTCAACTTAAAAGGTGTATTTGATTTTAATTGAAGGTTCACTAGAATCTGGATGGAAATATTGGAATTACTCCACCAGCACAAGAAAAGTGAAAAATAACCTTAAATTTAGCATTACTAACGGTCGATAACAGAAGACACCAGAAGAGGAATTTAAGGACTAAAATTGTAGAAGGCCTAGCTAAGATTCTGAATATTTAATCATGCAAAAAGATAGTGGAAGGGCTTAACCGAGACTTTTAAATAGCTTAAGAGCATTTGATATCATTTGCCTTCTTGAAATTCTTGGATAAATTGTTCTTCCTCTTTTTTGATGTATTGCGTTGAAGAAACTGACACCACTGATTCTGGTCTTGTATCTGTTTCTAAGTGTGTTATTTTTCCGTTATGCAGTGCTTCCTTGAAGAGTTATGCGCATGAAGACACATCAATTGGATCATGGATGATGGGTCTTCAGACAACTTACATAGATGACAGCCGCCTATGCTGTAGCACCTCCGGACAAGGTAAACAGTTAGTCTTATTTGTGCTGATTTTAACCAGGTTAAGAAGTCCTTTGGCTTGTTTCATGTTCACTTTCTTTATTTGGTATGGCAATGATATGAGTTAAGCGTAAAGAAAGAAGTGAGGATTCGGACCTTGTTTGGGCGTAATTGTTGTTGTTGTCAAGTCTTTTGGCTTGTGATCCTTGGAGAGTATTCTTGATCAATGTTTTTTGTTGACTGAGTGTGCATGAAACCCTAGATACAATTGAGGGAAATGGAGAAAAAATCATGAAAGCAGAAAGCGAGGAGCTCAACAACGACTATTTTTACTGTATAGGGATAGTAAAAGGATTCTATGAGAAGAAAGGACGGAAACCAAAATTACTCCTTTCCCCTTCTCTTTTATATATATTCTCCTCTTTCCAAGTCAAGTGATTTTATGTTATTAAATGTTGACCTTTGTAGTCAGTGTGCTAACATCTCGGAACTCTCTTTTTTCCAGACAAAGTGTGCTCATTGGCTTGAATGGGAAAGATGTCATTCTGTCTCGTCTTACTAGGACAACTATTCCATTCGTTTTTATTGGAGCATACCATAACTCGAAAAAGGAAACATCCTGTTTCATCCCCAGGTACCATTGACATTCTTGCTGACATCAATCGGCTATTATATACGTGGAGTGAGTTAAATTCTTTTATAGGATGTGTACACTACTATTGGACTAGAGAATGTACACCTCGGAGAACTTCAGTTAATTGAAGATGGAGATATTTGTGGATAGCTTTGACGAACTGATTAGCGTGATTCATAATTAGTGGAACATATTTGTTTCTTTTTGTGCTTCCCGTGATCATGTTCTTTTATTAAGCTAATAACTGATCAACCGACCAAAAGTCACATGCTCCAAGTAGCATCCTTGCAGGAAAATTAGTTTCCTGAAAGATCTCTAAATACAGACACACATGTAAAGGTATTTACTAAGAATGTACCTACTACCAGAGAAAGGAAATAGGATATACAACATAGGTATATGCCATACGTTGTATGCAAATAAGCCGATTAAAGAATTTGATATTGTGCTTCTAAGGGAGGTCCGCATCAATGTGCAACATTACGTGTAATGAACTTTAGAGTTTGGTAAAATCTAAAGTGGTAGCAAAATGTTTGAAAAAGGTGACATGTCGAGAAAGAGGCTTCCCGTGGTTGGAAACATGGGCGTGATACATCATAGTTGGAAACATGGGCGTGAAACGAACATCCATTGCCACAAAAATGATGCTTTCCACTTGAAAATCATCAGCAACTGTAATAATCCGGTTGGATCTAGTAAATCAAAACGTCTGCATTTATTTCCATTTTGATGACACATACTCGCCGGCTTGGTGAAAAAGACGTTGCAATAGCATTCGTGGATGGAAGCAACGAAGTATTGTACCAACTAAGTGCAACTTTTTTATTACAAAGTTGGGAATCAGTAACTTACTGGACAGATTTGCGAGAAATGCAACCCCAAGATTTTAGTCTAATGCTAACAGCGTTGTACCTAATGTATGGATTAGACCCACATTTCAGGATTTCTCGGTTATAGAAAAAATCGTAAAAAATGCATTAATAAGTTTTGATGGGTTATATTTACTGTTATTTATCCTTCTTTATAAGACGCTACGGTTTTTACTTTCTTAACGTTCTTTCAAGTATAACCGAACATTTCGTTCTCTAGTCATAAATGGTTTCATATAGTAGAAAAAATGGTATAAAGCTCCCGTCGTGTATCCAACGGACCATTGAGAGGGAAAATCGTGGAAATCTGGTTTTAAAACAGATAAATTCCTAAAAAAAAACTCAGTGCATAATAAGCATTAGCAAGTAGTTAAATTGCTATGCGTCAAGTTAATATAGGGAGGATATGCTGATTTCTTTTCTCACGTTTAGCTCTTTCAATACAAAATCAGCAACTCCTAATTATTAAGGGACCAAAAATGCCAAGTTTACTTTCCAAAAAAGAAAAAACCAGCAGGATAATAGATCCGGCTATAAAATCTACTGCGAAAATAAGAGGGAGGAAGTAGTCTGAAGCAGAAGCAGAGACAGAGGCAGAGTTCAAATGTTAAAGAAGGTAAGGGAAAGCACACGTTCTATAGAACCCATGCCACCACATAATGGTCCTTCCACCAGAGCAAAATAGTGTTGTACCATGTGCTAAATCAGTTGTACTTCAAATACAAATTGCTACAACACTGTCCATCCCACTTTCCAAATCCCAAACTGTATACACATCAATCATACATAAACAGACCCATAAGAAATACCCAGCACGATCTCAAGAGTAAAACCTTAGATTTATTCGTAATTGCACAAAAGTCACAAGTTAATTTTGTCTATTACACAAACAGACCCATGAGAAATACGCAATACCATCCTAAGGAAACCCTATATTTATTCATAATAGCACAAAAACCCCAGATCCCCAAACCCACTTCATATACTAGATTAAGAAATAACAGTGCCAACGATTGGGTACTTAGCTTCGAATTTCTTCTCCCAATCGTTGAGAACCCCCATTTCTTTCTCAGAAAGGCCATCGAGCGAGGAGGTAACGTCCTCTTCGTTCTTACTCATCTTTGCGAGTGCTCTGCTTGCATCTTTTCCGGCGAACATACAGTAGGCGCCGCCGGGACCATAGAAGGAATTGCCGGCGGTGACGTCAAAGATGCGACCTTTGATTGCCACGTAGATTGGCTTTGACGGATCTGTGCCGTCGTATGCTTTCAGCTGCTGTGCTGTTAGCTCCATGCTTTTTTGATTTTTGGAAATTAATGGGCAGATGTGGTGGAGTGGGAGTGATCTGATAGTTGTCCTTTCTGCTTGTTCCGTTTGGTTTTTGCCATATATAATGGGAGAAAAAAGGGAATCGGTTAAATATCTCTGTACAGCTTGTTTGGATTGTTGTTTTATATGTTTTATAACGTAGCGTATTATATTATTTTGATGAAAATAATATTTGAATGAATTGGTTTGTTATTGTTTCGTGTTATCATGCACGCACAATATGAAAATTTAACTTCAATATTACAAGAAAAAAATAAGGTATGCGATAAAATTTTATTATATAAAAAGGTACGATGAAAGATAAAATATGAGTATTTAGTAATAAGAAATAGCAAAATGAGAGTCATCTTAACGATACGATACAATAAAATTTAAAAAACAATCAAAACAAACATTGTATTTAAAGTAAAAATATGATACGATACAATGGGTAACAACCAGAGGCAGAGCTAGGATTTGAACCTTATGAGTTTCGGGATTATAATTCTTTTAAGTTATTGGGTTCTAAATTAATAATTTGTATATATTTATTAAATTTTTTAATAAAAATACAGAATTTGAATAAAAACTATTGAGTTCTGTCGAACCTGCAACTAATATTGTAGCTCCGCCCCCGGTAACAACCCTCCAAACAAACTGCATTGCACCTATGGAAATTTCATAAGCATGGCCAATTATCAGTTGATAAAAATTAAGTAAAGGGAGTTACTAGTCTAGTGTAAAAATAGTTCATTTTAATGAATTTGTTGATTACTGAATAAAACAAAATAGATAAAAATGATTTATTTAATTCAATTCAATTCAATTAGTTTCACGTGGATTAATTTTGTAGAAGTTTGTTCCATTAACTTAGAATGGGGATTGTTGAGTTATATTTGTTTCGCGTGGATTAATTTTATAGGACTTTTTGATTTAGAAAGGTGACCCAAGACTTTATTACAGCCTTTTTTGAATGATATATGCTAATAGTATGTCGTGTTATTCATTATTACATTCTAATAAGTGCAATTAGAGATTACTAATATTTAATTATTTTTCGCTAGTTAATAAAGACAAACGGGTGCCAAATTTGTAATGATAATGATTGTTTCGAATTGAACTATTAACGGAGGCGTGGATGAACCATTCGTATAGTTCAGAATATATAACCTTTTCCCTTTGGAGTCTTTTAGCAATCAACAAAAGGTAATATTAACTAAACATACAAGTAGCACTAGACAAAATAATTAGAGATAGTTTGAGTCGCGAACAAAGTTGGGGAAAAGAGTGGACTACCTATAAAAGTGAAAATATTTACTCTGCTCTACCCATAAAAGAATTTTACCTATTAAATAATTACAATCCTTTATCCATTTAATAAACAAACAGAGTATCTTAATATAACTATCCACGCTAATACCTTATCTATAAAAGCGGAAAAGCTTCTCAAATTTGGCATAATTTTACAAAAATTAGCGCACAAAAATTGAGATTTTCACTAGCATCACAGAATTGTTGTTGAAGATTTGAAGATCGCTAGGCTGAAAAAACAGAGCGAAGATGTTGATTTCTCTTTCAAATTCGACTTTTTCTTCTTAAATTTAGTAGAAGTATCAATCTGTTAGAATCATAGCAGCTAATTTGGCTTTCGAAGATGGTGAAACTTTTAATGCTCAAATTCGTATCGTATTGTTTCGATTTTGATTTCGTAGATTATAGAAGTTTAGCGCTCAAACTTTCGAATTTTTAACTGAAAATTTTATTCTCAGTTTGAAGATCTGGAGATATGGAGGTTTGAATCATAATAGCTTATTTGAGTTCGAAAAATATTCTGTTGAAATTCAGTATTTGACGTCAACACTGTTGAAATTTGTACTGTCGAGATTTGATTTTGTACGTAAAAGTAGCTATAACTTCATATCTGTATAATCATGAAAAATATACCAATTTTGTTGCAGCATAGTGGAGAATGGGATGATAACCATAATTTCATAAACTTCATGTTGATGCAATTCTAATAATGACTTGTTGAAAATTTGAACAACTTCTCAAAGAGATTGCAAAGCAACTGCAAAAGGACAGTAACACAATAGTTATTCAGTATGCTCTTGCTCAAGGATATCCACCAATTACAATCTGCAGTGATATGAGTGTTAGTGTTTACATAGAATTGAAAAAATCAAGTGCAGGGATGACGACACTCCCACTATGTGTGTCGTTTGCCAAAAATACTATAGCTGCAAGCACCTCTAGTTTCGACGTTGCTACAATTTCATCAGAAATTGTACAATTTAAAAGCAGTGATATAATTAGTACTTTTGATGTGCAAGAAGGAGATGACACTGATATAGAACTTGATGATGCAAACATCATAACTGATCAATTTCATCAAAAAGTTGAAAAAGAAAAAATTTACAAAGACAAGAACCTGCTGGCTCTCGTTCTGAAACAATATGCCGTTAGAGAAAAATGTTAATATCAGGTTAATAAATCATGCCCAAGAAGGTTCGTCTGCACTTTTTCAAGTAATAAAAAACTATGTGATACCTATATAGTATATCAGGATTCTATATGAGTATACTATGTGAATATATAATTGTACTCGTTTGTGTGTGTGTATTTTTTATCAATAAAATATGATACCGATATAGTATATATGTATGCTAAATCGGTATACTATGTGAGTATAGAATTATACTGGTTTGTCTGTGTTTTTATCAGTAAAAGATGATACCGATATAGTATATCTGGATTCTATATGAGTATACTATGTGAGTATAGAATTGTATTAGTTTGTGTGTCTGTTTTTTATCAGTAAAACATGATACCAATATAGTATATATGTATGCTAAATCAGTATACTATGTGAGTATATAATTGTAATGGTTTGTCTGTATTTTTTATCAGTAAAAGATGACACTGATATAGTATATAAGTATTCTATATGAGTATATGTGAGTATAGAATTCTAATGATTTGTGTGTGTGTGTTTTATCAATAAAACATGATACCGATATAGTATATATGTATGCTAAATCAGTATACTATGTAAGTATAGAATTTTACTGGTTTTTCTGTGTTTTTTATCAGCAAAAGATGATACTGATATAGTATATAATTATGCCATATGAGTATACTATCTGAGCATAGAATTGTATTGGTTTGTGTGTGTTTTTTCTCAGTAAAATATGATACATAACTATATTTATATTATAAACAGGTATACCCTTGATTGCATAGATGAAATGTGCATTTGGAGACTTAAAGCATCAAGCCTACGAGCATCAAATCTTTTCAAAGTGACAGATTTCAATTCTGTCCATAATTGTTTAAATGATAAGAGATTTTGTTCACAAAAGCAAGTTGTTTAAGCTTTTGTTGCAGTTGTGGTACAAGATAAACTTGTTGACCCGAAAACTATATATACACTAACAGATATCCAGAGAGACATCCAAAAAGCATATGGTATGGGTTTAAGCTACATGCAAGCATGGAGATCAAAAGAAAAAGAAATGCAATTGTTGAGAGGAACACCAAGTGAGTCATACAAGAAAATACCAACATATCTTTATATGTTGGAGTACTCTAACCCAGGATCAGTAACATGACTACACACTAAAGTAGATGGGAGCTTCTTGTATGCATTCGTGGATCTATTGTAGGCCAACAGTTGTAGTTGATGAATTTTTTTTAAAGTCAACATATAGAGGAACCATACCCACGGCTTCCACGCAAGACGCAAAGGGTAAGAAGAAAAGTTGTCACAAAATCAGTTTTGAATAATTGATGTACTTTACTATTTTAAAAATGCAATATAATTAAATTCAGTTAAAGCAGCAAAAAAGATATTCAAATATCATATGATACCAATATGGTATACAAGTGTACCAACAGAGTGTATAATTATTTTGCTACATACCTGCACCTACCTATGACTATACAACTATATAAAATGATATATTAATATTGTATGTTATAACTAATATTTTTTTCCTTGATTTTATAGGACAAATTCTACCCCTTGCATATGCAATTGTTGATTCGAAAAAAGATGCATCGTGGGAGTGGTTCTTTGTGCAGTTCAGAGAAACCTGGACAAAGAGATGGAATGTGCATGGTATTAGACATGCATGATGGTATATGAAAAGCAACTTCAATTGTTTATCCAGAAGTCCCTCATTGTGCATGTATGTTTCATTTGTTGAACAACAAAAAAATGAACTTTAAGAAGAACCAAAAACAAATCAAAGAAGTATACTTTGTGTTAGCAAGAGCATACACTGTTGAAGAATTCAACAGTCATATGGCAGAGTTAGAAGTTATTGATAGTAGAGTGAAAAACATACCTGATGGATATTGGATATGATAGATGGTCCTGGTCATATTCCAAGGCAAATAGGACCATGACCATGGCATCGAATATTGCAGAATCAGTAAATGCAGCAAACAAGCATGCAAGAGACCTCCTAGTTATGAATTTGCTTGACTTTATGACGATGTTGATTCAGAAATGGAATTACACCAATCGGAAGGATGTCGTGGAATCATTTATGAAGACCAGTTTAAAGTATGAAAAAATATTGGCAGATAATACTATCTTATCACATACGATGACGTTATGCATTTTCAGAATCATAAAAACAGTGCATGTACTGTAGTTTTACTTGTGCACTTCAGATATTTCACTAAACAACTGTATATTATTATTAAAAAATACTATTATTTCATACAGCTAATAATTTTTTTAATTAAAATTATATTAGGTGTTGCCATCAGCTCAATTCTTACATTTAGTAATTGACGGCCAAACAAGAAATGTGGTGCGCCTACATGAAAAAACTACTTTTGTGTAAGGTTTTAGCTAGACGATATTCCATGTCCACATGCAATGGCAGTTATACAAAAATTCCATATGGTTTCATACAAGTATTGCTCGGATTACTATATTGTAGACTACTTGCTGAAAACATATGAGATACCAGTAAATCCTTTGCCGGATGAAACAACGTGGCAAAGTCTAGAACATGTCTCTTCGCAGGTGGTACTTCCACCAAAAGGAAAAATCAAACCAGGAAGACCTAAAAAGAAGAGAGGCACAGGAGGTTGGGAAGGAAATACAGTTACATGTGCATTATGCGGGAAAAAAGGATACAACCGGAGAACGTACCGAAATATTTCAAAGAGTTGATATAATGCTTCAATGTTTTTATAGAATTCATATATCGTAGAATCATATTATTTGAATTGTAAAGAATAAAATGCATGTCTTGCACTAGATTATATTTGGTATGGTGATTCTTTGCCAAATTACCTTTTGGCAAAAATTCTATATGGCTACTTGTGTTTTCAATAAGAATCTGTTTATTTGCTATTTTAGTATATAAAAGTGGGATGCATTTACAACTAGTTGTTGTAGGAAAAAAGGCGCTAAAATATATTGTGATACCCAAGTGGTATATATGTATACCTTATTGGTATCAAAATATGTGCAGAAATAGAAGTGGTATCCCAAAGGCAATATCTGAAACATACATCGTTAACAAAATGCGCACGCTTTGCAGGTCATGACAGCATTGAAGTATAAGAAATTGGAAGCCGTTTACATGCAGTTACTAGAGAGGAAAAAAGTACTAAAATACAATGTGATACCCAAATGGATATTTGTATACCTTATTGGTATATAGTTGTATTGCATTAATATGGTTAAACCAAAATATGTGTAGAAAGACAAGTGGTGCACCAAAAAAATGCAACATATGTACATACTTCCTTAATAAAATGGGCACACTTTGTAAATCATGTCAATATTGAAGTATAACAAAAAGGTACTCAAATACAATGTGATACCCAAATGGTATATTTGTATACCTTATTGGTATATAATTATGTTGCACTAATATAGTTAAATCAAAATATATGCAGAAATACAAATGGTCCACCAAAAAAATTCAACACCTATACATACTTCATCAAATAAATGGGCACACTTTGCAACTCATGTCAATATTGAAGTATAACAAAAAGGTACTCAAATACAATATGATACCCGAATGGTATATTGTATACCTTATTGGCATATAGTTATATTGCACTAATATGGCTAAACAAAATATGTGCAGAAACACAAGTGCACCAAAAAAAATGTAACATTTGTACATACTTCCTCAACAAAATTGGCACACTTTTCAACTCATGTCAGTATTTACATCTAGTTACTGCAGGAAAAAAGGTACTCAAATACAACGTGATACCCAAATGGTATATCTGTATACCTAATTTGTATATAGTTCTACTGCACTAATATACATGAACCAAAATCTTTGCAGAATACAACTGGTGCAGCAATGCAAAATCTGCACATAATTTCATAGATTCAACTACAACTAAAAACTAATCTCAATACAAATTCAAAACTAATTCGCTTTCTAAAAATATTTCTTCTCATTCAAATCAATAGTCGCCATGTTCTTCAACCATATAGCAACATAGTTCCTCTATTGAACGTCGTAACTCCCTTAAAAATACACCTCCAGAAACAACTTCTGCTGCTGTATTACAGCGAACTTACAGTGCTCCCCGTACTACAAATGGCAGTAGGTGTAGGAACTAACAGTGCTGCTGTAGCAACATTGTTCTGCACTAATGGCTTGACTTCAAGTGCTGAAAATTTTTGTCTCCGAAAGACATTGCTAATAAACCAACAACTTTATTGAAGAAGCCTAAGAAAAGCCTAATAAAACAAACTTAAGATAAATTCCAACATTAAAACAGTTATAGTAATATATTGTACTATTACAATTGTATTCCTAGAACACACTTTTAAAAACTAGCGTTTTTACAATCTAATAATGCAAAATACCTTACTTCACCAAAAACTATTAAAATCCTGTAAAGTTTTCATGCTACGATTAACTAAAAGCAAAAAGAAACCTATACTACTTCTTGCGCTTCTTTCTATGAGTCTTTTTTGTTACTACTGGAGCCTCGTATTCACTTGATTCACCATGCAACTGCTTATTCTTCCCATAGTGCGACAGCAGTATACCAAACCTAGCTCGAAGACCATCCACATCAAAATTGTCAACAGGGATTGGAAGACCTTCAATAATGTACTCAGCAAAGCATGCAACATATACTCCACGATCTGTGAATAAAACAAATGAATAGAATATAAAAATCAATTAGTAGTGAAAATTGTTAATATGAATGAGGAAAACAAAGTAAAAAAGGTAAATATTCTTACGAATTATGCTGTGTTGGCAGATTTGTAATCGGTTCAATCTCAAATGGATCAGTCAAGTCCTTTCCCATGTGCAGACTATTTTTTACTACAATGTCACTTCTTTGGTTATAAAATTCAATGCTAACTAGAAACAGGAGTATCAACACAGCATATGCCTCTGCCACCTTTTCATTAGCTTTTTTGTGCTTTCAACTACGTAGAGCTTCATATACATAAAAATATCTCTTATGGAATAATATACACCCCAATATCCAATGCCACTTTTCTGCCAAATTAATTGGAAAGAGGACATGATCAACCTGGTGCCACGAAGTGTTGCAATACATCCTAAATCCTTTCATGTACTCCATGATATCGTATGATCTATCAATCAAATGATCTTCTTAGGGTATCTGTAGTTGTGACTTTGATTGACATATTAATTCCATATTTCGCCTTCTTCCTAAGATAGTAGAATATAATATTCAAGTGCTGCAAAAAAGAGAGGAAGAAAACATGACTAATACTAATAATATGCATGAACTAATACAAAAATAAAAATAAAAAGTCGTACACATACCGAACTAGATAGTGGCCTGCCAAAATAGTTTACTGTGTGGAAAAACGTCTTATCATCAATAAAATAAGGGTCCTGCTTTCGATCACGAAGTAAACACACTTCCCTATTTCGTATAAAAGAAGATAGGGATAAGAAATACATTAATAAAAATTAAGAAAACATGAATACAAAAGTATATGGAAACGAATATGCATTCTCCCAATTGCATGTCTGCTTCAACAAAGTTCGAGAATGCAGTCGTAAGCTTATAATCAACAGCCACTGAAATGTCATTTACAAATAGAAATCTTCCTTTGATAACCTTCGAGGATCCCCAACTGCACTAACACCAGATTGCTAGTCATTCCTATACGGTGACTGTTTTACAGCTGCAAAGCACCTTCTCCGTATGAAAACTGCAGGAGTTGTTTCAACATCTGTTTGTGCCTGGACAACAGTTCTTGATATCAACTAATCGGGTTTAGACTTATTTACATCACGAGTTGTCAGTTCATTTCCAGATTGATTTACATTACATCTCTCACCTTGTGTAATGGCAGCAATTAGATCAAGTTGATAATCAATATATTCAAAATCAGAATCCAAGTCAAGAACACCCTTGTATCGACAGGGAGCTTAAATTACAAAATGCTAGTGAATCTACAAATGTACAAAATTAAGAAATTAAAAAAAAAAGAATGAAAAGTTATATACAGAATATGTTACCAGAAGGCAAATTCACATTACTGCCACCTAAATCTGCTTGACCAATACCATCAACCCGAGATGTTGAACACATACAAGAATTATTAACATCACTATTTAAATAAAAAAACTATCAAAAATCTCTCATTTACATACCAACTTCAGAATTAGTAACATCAACAATCGAACCCTATGGAGCAGTATTTTGTAGTAAAGGAGGAGCTTTAGACTCAATAACAGCATCTGGTCGTGTCTGTGCAGCGAATCCTGATGGCAACGGAGCAGGTCCAGACTTTTTAACATCATGAGATGGCTTCTTATATTTTGCTTATTGTGTAATGACGGTGATTTGATCAATTGCAAATGCAGGCAGTTCAAAGTCAGAATCCAAGCCAAGATCATGCTTATTTACAGAGGGGGCTGAAAAAAGTTTAAAAGGGTTAGTGAACGCACAAATACATGAAGTTAAATAAATAAAAAAAAGAATTAAAAAATTACATATACAATATTTTACCAAAACGCAAATCATCAGTAACTACGCCATGCCTTGTTGTGACGTTCTTCATATTGACACCACTGGAACCACTCTCTCGATCAACCCCACAAAACCAGACAATAAACATATAAAAGTATAATCAAGAGTACTATTTTCAAAAAATAACAGCCAAAAAAAAAACCAAATATGTGATTTACATACTAGAAGGCGCTTTGGGCGTGCTATCTCCAATAACTATAGGATCATTCTCACTGTCGCTCCTTTCAAACTGGTCATAATCATTGTGCATCTCACCAAATAAGGATCATTATCCTGTTGCTTATGCTGAAGATGAGAAAAAAAATAATTTTATTATTATGTATATTATAAAAATACTATGTGCACTAAAAGTAAATAATAGAATAGTATCCTATAAGCATATATTACATCTTTGAACAATATACTATAGCATTATATTATATAAAAGAACAATATCGCTGAATTTCCCTCTGTTTTCATTGATTGCCTACCAATAGCTGCAAGCACCTCCTCAAACTTGGTCTCTACAAAAAGCTTCAAACCTTGTAACTCCTTTATTACCTCAACATTGGTAGGTACGGAATTACCTCCAGTACTTTGATGCATACTTTGTGTCTTTGGCAATTGAGTGCCAAAAACCTGAAAGCTATCAGGCTGACTGTCAATGTTTATAAACTTCAATTTCAAAGTATAGACCACGCACATCAAATAATTGCTTCTCAGCATCAGTTGGGGTGATGTTCTTTAGCTGCAATTATTAATGACACTAGTTAGAACTAGAAATAATAACAAAAATGGAAAGATAAAAGATCCCTATAACCATATGATACCAACATGGTATACATGTATACCAACAGAGTATATCATTGCTCTGGGATATTGCTACTACCTGTGACTAAACTACTGTACCAAAATATTAAAAAATACAATAAAAGTATGAGAAAATTACTTGCTCGCGTTGCAAGGTAAACATTCCCAAAGCAACTCGCTCATTCTGTATTTGACCTTTGACTACCCAATTCAGAATACGTGGAATCTTGTTTCCAATATGATCAGCAAAGTGACCATTCAAACTTGGGCAGCATTCATACAAACCAAATCTGAAAAGCCAATGGGAAGCCACCGAGTCTGTAAAAAGAAGACTTATCTTGAAACTTGTTGGAACACGAGTCGATTGTAGCGTTATAAACATCGATATCCCATGGATAATTATTAAAATCACTGCACTGAACCAAGTCAATGTAAGACCGTGAAATAACCTTTGGTTTGAGCAGAGAAAGTAAGAAGTTTTTCACAAAATAAAGAACTGCTATCTTCAACGCATCATCATCTGTCTCCCATTTCTTCTTCGTAAAACAGTCTATTAGTTGGGTTAAAGTCACAGATGCAGTCCCAAAATATTTTGAAATCAATCTATTTTCTGGTACGCTTTTTATACTTGTATTACCCTTACTTTTCAGGCAGTAATGAGTGCAAATTCACCCAAATCAAAGCGCAACCTAGAATCACTCACTACAAACCGCATCTCATTTTTCACCTTATGATTTACTTCTCCAATAAGTAAATGGTGCATAACCTGAATCTGCACAATAACTGGTGGCAGATCCAAAAAATATCCAAATCATGTTTTCTTAAACATCCGAAGTTGCTTCTTTGTTAAATTCTCTTTCAACAGACGAATGACATCGCAGTTAGTATCTCAATCTACCATTGGTTTATAATCTATGTCCATAGGCACAAGAAAATCCCAACACTGCAAAACATGTTCATATAAATAATTTCAGAAATATAATTCACTTACCAATGCAACTAAACAACCAAAAATGTTATAACTACCATATAATACCAACATGGCATATAACTATACCAACAGGGTATACAGTTCTACTGTTCTACTGTTCTACTGGCTAATTCCCGGCAACCATAAATGACTATACTATTATTACATAATAGACAGGCATAAAGAGAAAAATCAATAATAGACAGGCATAAAGAGAAAAATCAAAAAGGTATGCAGTTATAAAGTATTTTCAAGATATTATAATATACTACTATTATTAAAGGAAAAACAAATAGTATACCAATTAAATGTAGTCAATACAGCCAAAAAAAGGATCCAAAAGCATATGATACCAATATACCAATATATTATATAGCCATACTAACAGGGTATAGTCGTATGGGGTTGACCAACAACTGCCTATAACTATAAAAACTATTACATAATACAAATACTCTATGTCCATAGGCACAAGGGAATCTCAACAATGCAAAACATGATCATATAAATAATTTCAGAAATATAATTCACTTAAAAATGCAACTAAAACAACCAAAAAATATTACAACTATCGTATGATACCAATATGGCATATAATTATACCAACAAGTTATACAGCTCTACTGGTTAATTCCCGCCAACTATATATGACTATTCTACTATTACATAACACACATGCATAAAGAGAAAAATAAAAAAATAGTGTGCCACATATTAATATAATAAAATATTTTAAGATATTGTACTATATTATTATTATTAAAGAAAAAGCAGATAGCGTATCAATTAAAGGAAGTTAATACAGCCAAAAAGGTATGATACCAATATAGTATATAGCTTAACCAAGATGATATATAGTTTGTATGGAGTCGTTCCCGCAACTAAGGTTCCAACAAACAGATGATACCAATATATTATATAGCTATACCAATAGGGTATATAGTTGTACGGGGTCGTTCCCAGTTCACACAACTGACTATAGCTATAATATAATACAAAAGCATACCAGAAAATCAAAATATAATAATGTACTATATGTTCAAAAGCATATATATTAATTTTAAGAAAATTACCTTTGGGTGCCATACCAATTTTCTTCTTCTTACTTGAGAACCATCAGTACAATCAACATCGACTGGTTGAGTCTCTGTGTCAGGCACGAATTCACGTCGGCTTCCCCCTAACTCAGAATCCTCAACAACTTTAGCTTTTACTTATCATTCACTGCAACACCTGCTATGACTGGTTCAGAATTTGTTTCGAGTAATGACTGGCAGGGAGTTCCATCGACTGACGAAGCATCAATATTGTTGCCTTTTCCACAATCTAATTCTACATTTTTAGTTGTGTTTTCAACACAACTACTGTTAGGGTTAGGACTAAACACAGACGGAGAATCAGAAAATAATAAAAAACTACGACCGGACATAGCTGAGGCAACTGATTCAGTAGCTACTTGGATTGAAGAATAATGTTGTGCACAGCGCTACCATCTATGCGCACAATGCTTCTGATCCATAGTGAAAAAACCCGCAGACATTGACTCACAAAAGTACAAAGAAAAACACAAAATTCTATGATTTTGAAAACCCACTTTCACTAAAATGTACTTTCACATTCAAAAATTTTCCCCAGAAATTACTGTTAGACAAAGAGATAGAACGAAATCTGAAGAAAAAATTTAACACTCGAATCACTAAACTTTGGATGAAATATGATTTCTGATGGTTTGGCTATGGAGGTTTTGAAACTAACTCTATAGCGTTAAAGGACGAAGACAAATTAAATGAGGCATTAAATGACGGTGGGTATGGGAATCCGCTAATTGCGTGGGCTGCTGCGTGAAATAGCTTGGGCCGGGTATGAGAATCCGCTAATGGGTGGGCAGCGTAAATAGTCTGGGCGGCATGGTAAGAAAAGTAAATAGTTTGGGCCTAGGCATTAAAGGGTAAATAGTTTGGGTTTAATAGGTATAAAGTAATATTTGCTCAACAAAGTTACGGTGAAAATGTAATGTTAGAGATTATAATGCTAAAATTAATTAATTATTCAGCGCTGCCTACGCGCTAATTAGCTTCCGACGTATTCTCTGGCATTGATTTAATTAAAGGAAAGGTAAAGCCTTCACTTCAGTTTGCTATTCGGTCAATAATAGGCTTTAGGCCTTACCTTACTCTTTGGGGGTTTACTCTTCTACTTAAGTTCCTAGCTAAGCTGATGCCCTTGCCGAGTCTTAAACTTAGACTCCTAAATTGAAAACTGGCCGAAAATGCCCATTTTGAGCTTGCTCAGGTGGATGTTCCCGTTGATCTTGATTTTACAAATTGTCGGCTTTATTGGGTTCATTAAATTAAAAATGAGATATGATCCAAAATATATGTGTAGTTTGAATTTGGATTAACTTTGAATAAATTTTTGTTTTCATACTTAACCTTAAATATAGGTGAATCATAGTGCGAGGGGTAACTTATCCTTATATTATTGTTCTCCATCCAATGCAGGATAAATAATGCCAAGATTTTATAATAAAATTTATTAGTATTAGCTAATACCAATATTCAGACACTGGACAATCTTATAGCAAATTACAATCTTAATCTCGGAAACCAAACAGCCCCTGTCTTTTCTAATTTTATAATAATTATACAATTGAATTTTTAGTTTGGATTTTTTCTACTTCGAGCGAGGACAAATTTACATTTCCTAAACTTCTTTAATGGCAAACTTTTAGCTATCAATGTGTACTAAACCCATGCTATAGGGGCAAATCGAACTTCCCTTATTTATGAAGGGTCAAAACATTAATATACAGAACGAAATTGCGGATAGAGCACCACCACTCGCTCAGAGCAAAGTTTTTTCCGCAAATCGGCGGTAACCGGCTCTCCTCCTCCTCGCCCTCCTCCTCTGCCGTCGCCGCCGCAGTCGTCTTCATCGCTCTAAATGGCGACGCTGTTAAAATTCTATAAACCGTTGCTTCCCTCCCTCATCTCACCTCTCCCAGTTCGCTTCCACAACTGTAAAACGCTCATCGCCGCCGCCAGAAATCGACCGAGGATTCGTTGCCTGAGTACAATCGGAAATTCAAAAGGTAAAGTGAATATAAAGGAGAGTAACGGAGACGCCGTTGACGGTGACGGAACAGAAACTCAATTACAGAAGCAACAACTATGGTTACACAACACAATGAGCAAACAAAGGGAACTATTTATACCAAAAGTGCCGGGGAAAGTTGGAATGTATGTCTGTGGTGTAACGGCGTATGACCTCAGCCATATCGGCCATGCTCGTGTTTATGTTAGCTTTGATGTTCTTTATAGGTGCTCCCAATAACCCCCTCTGTTTTCTTACATACGTGTTAATAAATTTCTGGCGCTATTTATTTACTATGAAAAGTACGATTATACATCAACAGTGCAGGGAATCACCTAAGTTCTCACCTCTATACCAAAGTTTTGATATTTTCTAGAATTTGATATATAAATGCACATCTTTGTATATAACAGTTTCAAACCTTCAACATCTGATCGAAGTCCTAAACTTTACTAAGATGCACATCTTGTTGGTACTAACCCTTTCAAATGTGTCTTGTGTGTATTTATGAGTAACAATTTCAAACTTGTAACTTCTATATCAAAGTCCTAATCTTTTGTGTAAGCTGTTTCATAAAGTGAATATCTTTAGTTTTTTTCCCAACCTTTGTTTTTTTTCCTTTTTAAATTTTTTCTTTTTATACATAGTGGGAAAGGAAGGGGAACCTTGGAGCAATGGTAAAGTTTCTTCATGTGACCTATTGTTCATGGGGTCGAGCTGTGGAAGCAGTCACTTATGCTTGCATTAGGATAAGCTTTCTACATCCCATCCTCGGGGTGTGGCCCTTCCTTAGATCTTGCGTGAACGCGGGATGCTTTGTGCAGGGAAAGGGAAATTTGGGAGGGGATTACAAGGTCCGGAATCCAATTGCCACCAACAAGGTGAATATTCTGGACTGCCAAGATTCCCCTTTCTCGACCTTTTAAAGTAACTATTTCAAAGACACGTGCGCACACACATACACACATTCATACACATATATAAATATTGATGTATACATAAATACATGTATACCTACATAAGTACATGTGTATAACACTTATGTGTTTGTGTTTCTCTTATTGTGTAGGGGATAGGGGAAGGGAAAAGGAGAGTTAGATTTAAACTCATAGACATATATGTATGTGTATATATATATGTATGTAATATATATATATATATATATATATATATATATATATATTTGTATGTATGTATATGTATATATATAAATAGATATATATATATATATATATCTATTTATATATATATATATATGGCTGTGTATGTTTTCTATTTTAAATTCCTTTATTACATAGGGTGATAGGGGAATGGAAATTGGGACGGAGAGATTCAACATTAACTTTTGCATGAGAGACTCCTAAGGGTACCAGCAAAAGTTGCTGCTGTGAAGTAAGTTGCATGCTGGTATAGAAAAATAGGAAGATTAGAATTGTTAATTCCTCAATGATGATGGTCTGGGAAATTTATGTTTTAAGCTAAAATTGATTTTTAGGTCATTTCACTTTAACCTTTTAGGACTTAGTTGTTCTGGGAACCAAATCAAATTTGCTATCTACTATTTGTGGATTCCTAAAATATTTGTTTAGAAGTTTAATTTGAGTGTCTAATCGCTGTTTACTTGTACCCTCTTTTGCTATGCATCTTCTTGATGCCTTTAATGAAATTCTCTTACTGTCATCAAAAAAATTTGAGTAACTAATCAGATACTCTTGCTTTTGTCTCTTTTGGAATATTAGGCAGATACCTGAATTATTTGGGATATGAGGTCAATTATGTGCGGAACTTCACTGATGTTGATGATAAGGTGAGCTACCGTTTTTCTTCAAGAGTTAATTTTTTTCAGCTTTATCTTCTCGGGCATTGCCTGCATTATGTATTGAGAAAAGGCTAGATCCTTGTGACAACATTTCCTGCTTATCTTACTTTCTTCACAGAAATTTGTTTCTTCAAGGTCTATTGAAGTGCGCTCTTTCCCATTTTTTAATTAAATTTAGCCGCTTCGCATCATGCATTAGGCCTCTTCTCTTATCACTGTTTGTTCTGAAATCTGTGAACTTATCTACTCAAGAAGAGATTCGTTTCTTAGTTTGCGGATGTACATCAGTTCAATCATTAATTTTATCTTTTAAGCAATAAAGCTGGGAAAGAAATTGCAGTTTGAAGCTTCTGCAATTTTGGTTATTCAATCTCAAACCTAATACACCAGTATTACTTTCATGTTATATTCACGTCAAAATTGACCATTCTAGGTTCTTGTAGCCATGGAACTTGGTTAGGATTTCCAACTACTTTGTTTCATATGTATGCCACAGTTAATAGTTTCAAATTCTGCAGATTATTGCTAGAGCAAATGAATTGAGGGAGGATCCAATTAAATTAAGCAAACGCTTCTGCGAAGAGTTTCACTTAGACATGGCATATCTTCACTGTCTTCCTCCTTCAGTGGAACCTCGTGTCTCTGATCACATGGGTAATATAATCGATATGATTCAGCAGGTTCTTTCTTGATCCTTTGTGCCTTTTTCTGTAATGACTTTGTTGGCTTGAGTAGTTGGGAAAAATTATAGCCTCTTATGGAGTTGGAGCATCCCTATTTATGCGGTGTTAATCTTATTTTTGTTGCATCTTATTTTTGCTGCTTTTAGTTGAGTTTATTCCTGTTCAGTTGTACAAAATTATATCAGACGTTCCTTTGATGTACTTCTAGCTAGCCCCATTTGTTTATTTTGCTTGTCCGTCTCTCTATCTCTCTCTTTCTCTCTCTCTCTTTATACACACACACACACACATCTGTCTTTCTCTCTTCTTCCTTTTCTTTTCTGGACATTAAGATATTTGGTCATAAACTAGTTATAATGGATTTATGCATAATCATGGTTTCCAAGATTTGGGATAACCTACTTGGTAGTAGCTAGGAGTGACTACCTTCTTAATGTGGAAAAATGGCTCATACAACTTAAAATCAAGTTTCAGTTATATCATTCTATTAGCTAGTTTCTTTTTCTGTCTAGTCTTCCCCTCAGCCCCCCGCTGTTGAAGCTTCTTTGATATTGTCTCTTCCCCTACTATTGAGCTTTAACAGTTGGATGTGCTTCTGCCACAGATTCTCGATAATGGCTGTGCGTATACAATCAATGGTGATGTCTACTTTTCTGTAGACAAATTTCCAGAATATGGAAAATTATCTGGGCGAAGATTGGAAGATAATAGAGCAGGAGAGCGGGTGGCAGTTGACACAAGGAAGAAAAATCCAGCTGATTTTGCGTTGTGGAAAGTAAGTTTTATAATTATGCATGTTAAGTTTATTACCTTTGGCAGCATCGTGTATTGGATTTTGAGCACATCTTGATAACTTTGACATCACCGTATCCACTTGTTAAAAGAACAAAGCAAAATGCAAATAAGGGAAAAGGACACTATAAAGCAAAAATATGAAGAGTGTGTGATCATACATTGTGTTTCTACTGTTAAAATTTTTTTGTTTCGCTTTCTGTGTGGGTTAGTGCGTGCTCACTTCATCTGTTTCTGATTGATACTTCACTGTTCTTGATTGACTTGGTTTGCGAAGCATTTCAGAGATTGGTATGTTTAATCCCAGGTTCCCTGCACGGAAATAATTAGGTAGTATTATATTTTTATATTATAACAAGTTTTTGTAACATGCAGTTATTTATTTTGTCCTCTGTTTCAGAAAGGTAGCATCACAGGATAAATGGGTTCCCCTCTTTACCCCTTGATGGATACTCTTCAGATGACTTGTTTGGGAAAGCCATATCTTTCATTAACACTAAGTTCATTTGAGGAGCTCAAGTTCAATCATGAAAGAACTCTTAGATTGTGCTAGGATACATCTTTACCCACTGCAATCTTCTTTAAGGCAAAAATGCTCATTTTATTGATGGTCTTGAAGTGTTCTTACTTTTATTCATGATGTGATAGATGCCAAATGCTAGTTTCATTTCCTCTAGATCTTTCAATTTTGTAAATAAAAGAAAGAATCATATGCAATGTTCCCTGCCACTGGAAGTGGTAACAGAGAAGCAATAGTTGATGGTTGAATTGGCACAGGAAATTCTTGCTAGCACTCTGCTTCTTTGAATAGTTCATATGCAAGAAAGTTTACTTGTGCTTGATATAACAATATCCTGTCATTTAGAGATGATCGTTATCCATTGTTTGAAGGAAAAAGGATGACCGTTGTATGAGTTGTATTATCCTGAGTTTGGATTGACTGTTAACAGATTAATGTTTTAATAACCTTAGTATTGCCTCCATTTGTTTTTACTTTTCCCATCAGGTGATCCTTCCGAGCCAATTGTTTCACCTGAGCACTGATGTGCCAAAACAATTTGGAGCTGCTTTCTTTCTTCTTCATACGCTTTGATAGGAGAGTGTAACTGAATCAGTGGTTGTTTGGTTACTGAAGATATGAATTTATTTATTTATTTTTTTGAGAAGGTAACATAGTTATTCATAAAATCATCAGCACAAAGGTTGTGCTGGAAGCCAAAATACAAGAGTTACATCCAGTAAAAACAAAAATACAATCCTTGTTCTTCTTACAAGGAGCTTAAAACATCTAAAGATTGGTTCAGGATCATCTATATACTCTGAACACCAAAAACTAAAAAGAAGAATACAATTCATCTTGATCTTCTGTAGAGAGCTGCTTGTATCTTCAAAACATCTAGAATTCCTCTCTTTCCAGATTGTCCACCAAACAGTTGCTGGGACAATTTTCTATCTGTCCTTGTTTGTGGTAAAGTTTGTCCCTGTATTTCAGCATGATAAAAGTTCAAAGTTCTCCCTGGCATTACTCATCTAGAACCTCTGAGATTGATAAACAAATCCTGTAGCTGGCTAGTCACTTTACAATATAGAAACAGAAGGCTGATTGTCGCAGCATCCTGTCCACAAAAATAGCATCTTGATACAATAGGGTATACCTCTTCCTTAGATTATTCTGAGTGAGAACAGCTTCCTTAATCACCAACCAAGTAAAACATGCCACTTTATATAGAACCTTAACTTTCCATATGTGCTTCCAAGGCCATAAACTGAGTTGAGATCCCATCTGATTCAAATCATTGTATGAAGAGCTAACTGTATAAATCCCACTGCTATGTTTTTGCCATCTGAGTGTATCTTCCCCCCCTCCAATAGTCCTTTGCATTTTCCCAAAGTGTTATAGAAGTCTGTTATTCTGGGCATCTCCCAATCATATGAGCTATTTAAGCTGATGTTTCTCAACCTCTGCTACTATTTAAGAATTTTATATTCTCATGCAGTCTGCAAAGGAGGGAGAACCTTTCTGGGAGAGTCCCTGGGGTCCAGGAAGACCTGGATGGCATATTGAGTGCAGTGCCATGAGTGCTGCATACTTGGGATATTCTTTTGATATTCATGGTGGCGGGATGGATCTCGTATTTCCTCACCATGAAAATGAAATTGCCCAGAGCTGTGCTGCTTGTAAGAAGAGCAACATAACCTATTGGATACACAATGGTTTTGTCAACATCGACTCTGAAAAAATGTCGAAGTCCCTGGGGAATTTCTTTACGATTCGGCAGGTAGATGGGAGACGACACTCATGCTTTTCCTTCAGAATTGATGTGTGGAAGGTTATCTGTTTTTTTTGTTTCAGCTTTCTAGTACTTGAGATTGCTTCATGCTGTCTTTCTTCAGGTGATTGATCTTTATCACCCACTGGCCCTGAGGCTTTTCTTAATTGGGACACACTATAGATCTCCCATCAATTACACGATCGCGCAGATTGAGAGTGCATCTGATCGCCTTTTTTACATCTACCAGGTACTTTGATTCTAAATCTCTAAATTGTCTGGTAAATTAACATTAACCTCTTTGGTGACCACTCATGCTGCAATTGTCCTTGTTCTTTTTATGTCAATTCATTTTTGTGAAATTGTTGTCTGGCATGGTAAATAAGTGATAAGGTGCATTTAGGAGTCAATTTTTATGTGGATTGGTCTTTGTAAAAGAAAAGAAGTTTACGGAGGATGTAGGTGTCGCCTCAAAAAGAAAAAGATGAATGGGATAGTAGAAAGACGGAATACATAGTCTTTTTTAGAAGGTAGCGGATTTCAATATATTAATAAAGTAATCCTTGGCGCAAAGGTTGTGCTAAGGAGTAACATAGTTACAAGACCCAGAAAATGACAAAAACTAAACTTGTAACAGCTACAAGGATCCAATCAGATATACGAGAGACTCTACATCTTGTACAAGAGCTTCTTTACCCGAAAAGACTGAATACATAGTTCAAGAACTTCTTTGTTACAAACAAAAAGGCTCGTTCTGTCCAAATTCAGCTCTAATTTCCTTTTTCAGATTCCTTGTTTCAATGACATCCGAGAGCAGTTATTTCTGTGACTTTGGTGTTTGCTTATGAACTTATCTTTATATCAGCCAATGCACAGATATTGACCCCAGTCTTGTCTTTGTTCATAGGCTTTATATGATAGTCAAATTGTTCTCAGCCAGCATGATGAGGCAAGTCGGAAGGATTCCATTCCTGCAGGAACTGCTAGTTGTATAAATAAATTCCAAGATGAATTTTTAGTTTCGATGTCAGATGATCTTCACACTCCTGTTGCTTTGGCTGCTATGTCGGATCCGTTGAAATTGATCAATGATCTCTTACACACTCGAAAGGTATTTTTGCTTCAACTAAAATTCCAATCAATATCCTCTCACCTGCCCAAAAGTTTGTAAAAGCACGTCGAAATGTGGTGTAACTAATGCTTTGTTTTTACTTTAATACTTTGTCATGGAAAAGTATTATTGAACTGCTTTTATTGTTTTCTTTTTCTAAAAGTTAATCTGATATAAAGAGACGGGTGATTGAAGATATTACAGTCCCTCATTAGCATAATTATTTTGGAAAGCGAACAAAAGTTTTGGGAGATTAATCATATGCCAGCACAATGGTCTATTGCCAACTGGCTAAAGACAAGTCAAGTTTCTTGCATTCAGAAAAGATGAACATGTCATTGAGTTCCTTTCATCTTTTCTTTCTAATTTTCACAGGCTTCAGCTAGTTCAAAGGTTAAAATTTTTTATCCTTTGGCCGCCACATTAGAACTTTGAGCTCTATCCTCTTTGCCTCGGACAACTAGATCAGTGTAGACAATAATCACTGACAAAGCAGTTTCTTTGTGCCACATAACGGGTCATCTAGTTAACTACAGTAACAATGTTTCTGGGCCGCACATACTTTATCGTCTGCTAAACAACACAGAGGGAGGTCCTTTTAATTTTCTGTAAAGATCATATAATTGCAACTCCTGAAAGCTCTACCATTCTACAAGATTGACGCTATTAGGTGCTTGGTTAGTCGGTGACAATATTGTAAAGGTTAATTGATAATATGCCATGTGTAACCAAGCTAGTGAGAGAACTTTCTAGGTATAGAAAAAGGAGAAAGCTAACCTGCCCACCATCTGGCTATACGACATTCTCAGTTGATAGGTGAATGATAAATCACCACGACAGGAATGTCTGGAACCCGCAAAAGGATGCAAAGAGCTGCCTGTACTTGGGAGGTTACAATGAATATATTTGGGGTTTGAGGCTGAATTTGGTTAGGAGCTTCACAGCATGATGACATTGTGTACATATGCTTCTATTGTGAGTGCCAGGTTATCTTAATCATTGTTGCTTATTATGGATGAAGGCTATTCATATGTCAAACTTCCCTTTTTTTTTTTTTAACTAAAGAAGATTTTATTGATGAGAGGGAATCCTCGTGAAGAAGGAATTACAAATGTGCACAGAGATTGATGTCCTGAGTTCATAGAATGGCTCTGTTCAGTTGTGTTGCAAATCAGTTATCATGTCACTAAAGTGGCGATTGCCCTTAGTCTACAGATATATTAGAATATTGCAGATTGAGTTTTCTTGTATAGTATTTATTTTCTTTAGAAGTCCAACTTCCTCTCAAGCCAGATACAGCAAAGGTTTGTCAATCGAAGTATCCTGCCACATTTCTTTTAAGAAGCCCCAAAACCTCATTTCAAGCAATTTATAATTGATGTTAGAGCAACAAATTTTTACAACCCCATATAGCCTGCTCCAAACGTCATATACAAATGTTCTTTTTTTGTATGCTAAATGTACAGTGTAGGAAAATGTCATTATGGCCTTCACTGTTTTGGTAGCATGTGAGGCAGACATCAGGAGTGATAACTCTCTCCATCTGCATATTTTTCACGAGTCATTTGTATTTCTATTCATAGCAAAAGGCCACGCGGCCTTTTGAATACAGAGGCCTAATTGAAATCAAGAGCTGGTTATTTGTATCTATTCTTAGTTTAAGTTGGTCATTTGGCAATGTTGAGCTCCTGAATGCCTGATTCTGTTGTGAACATTAATCCCTTTTGTTGAAGAACTAGAGTGAATTTTACGGTCAATACTATAGAAACATTATATATATTTGACTGATTAGGAAAAAACAATTCGTATGTCTAAATCAAGGTAAAAGTGGGAGAAAACTTATCTCTACATATTTTAACGAGGGATAGGTGCCATTGAGATTATCCTTTCCAGACACTACAAGGATCCAATTTCCATTTTTATCATTTGTCTATTACTAGAATTTATGTGTTGCACATGTGTGGTATAACTTCCCTTCTCTTTGCATCTCCTGGTTAGATAAAATTTAAGGCAAAGGTTTCCTTGACAGTGGTTTTCCAATTTGCTGCAGGGTAAAAAGCAAGGACTACGAATAGAATCGCTTGCGGCTTTAGAAAAGACTATAAGGAGTGGTCTAGAAATTCTTGGGCTTGTACCGACCAGTTATGAAGAGGTGTGAAATTTTATTTGCTATCGTAAGCGTACTTTTTTACTGAGGAATTGCTTGTCTCAGTTGTGGTGCAGTTGGTGCATGCTATTTGCAGATGATATTGTGCTAATAACTGAGGGGTGTAAATTGTTTCTCCCCTCTAATTTTTGCCTAAATTATCAAACTTTCCTTCCAATTTTACTCTCTAGACATTTTCCCATTATATCTTAATATCTAGTCATTGATGGATGATTTTATAAAGTGATCTCAATTATCAATCCCTCTCTATGTATATTCTTTTATCATGATAATTTTAGTTGGTTTTCTTTAAATTTCACGGTAAGTGCTTTACCATTATTCAGATGATGAAATCTCTTCTGAATTGTATGCAAAAGCTCTTCTATAAATTACTGCAATGTACTTGTCATTCAACATTATGTAGCTTTTGGATGATAATTATATTATGGAATCTCACATCTTAAGCATGCTGTTGGTCTCTGTAGGCTTTGCATGAATTGAGGGAGAAATCTTTGAAGCGTGCAAAGTTGACTGAAGATCAAGTTCGCCAGAAAATCACAGAGAGGGATACAGCAAGACAAAATAAAGAATATGAAAGATCAGATGCAATTCGAAAAGAATTGGCTGCTGTAGGTATTGCTTTGATGGACAGCCCTGAAGGCACCACTTGGAGACCTGCTATACCACTTGCTTTGCAGGAAGAGCAGGCTGTAGCCCCTTGAATCTTTCATATATTTGCAGTAACCTGCCATTTTGTGCCATATTAAGTTTGGCAGACCAAGTTTACTTCCAATCGAAACTGCGAATAGGGTTTGGCTGTAGCATCATAGTTTATTAATCCTTCCAACTAGGAAAACTCAGAAGCTAAGTAAATTCTGTTAGTAGTAAAGTTGCAAATTTTGTAGAAATATGTTGATTTATTCTTCTAATGCAAGTCCACAACCACCCCCCAGCGGCGGAGTTTGCCAAGAGGAGTCAATTGACACCTCTTCGTTGGAAAATTATACTGGTAGATAGGTCAATTTTTATTTTTTACGTGTATTTTATATATGTTGACTCCCGTTGATTTTCTCACGTGTAGTCAAAAATCCTGACTCCGATCACTACCCCACAACACAACAACAAAAAAAGATGCTTTACCTTGAAGGCTTCCCTCTCTTTTCATCTTACCTGGATTCTCCTAAACCCCCAAGGACGGCAAAACAAAAAGGAATAGCCTTTATTTGATTCTAAAGTTTTCCTATTAGCAGCATACATGTTTGACAGCAAAGATTCCAGTCGTTGAGAGACCTCAAAGAAACATGAATTAGAAGCATTTCTTTTTTCTTATTTGGACACAATCTGAACTGCAAGCAGATACCCGAATTATAAGCATCTGAGCACAGATATAATAGAGCATGGATCAGCAGATTAGTGGGTGTTTGTAGATAGTACTAAATATAGGTACCATTCCGAGCTGATACACGTACCTATTTGTGCATTAAAAAATTACTATTAGTTTTTGAGCACGACTAGTAGCAGAGATCTCGGCCAATGTTGAAATCTAAGCAAAAGCTGTCTTAGCCATGGGAGTGCTAATCAAGTATAATCAGCTAATTTCAGTACAAATTTTCAGATATTAACGCCAAATGAATACTGTCTTTGAGACGGCTATGAAAAGGCTTCTAGTCTTTTGAACATTATAAGGAAGATGTTTCATTAATTTCAGCATAAATTACTTATACTAAACGGTCTATATAATTTAAATGCTAAAAAGAAACGACAGCTAACGTTGAAATTCATCTGACTACATTTTCACTGGATATATAGTTATGACAGCAAACCTTTTCTCATTCTCTTTTTCGTTCTCCACCCCTTCCCCTTCCTTTTCATTTTCGACGGCGAAAGTGTAATTGTGATTAGGGGCTACATGAGTCGAGTTTGTTCGAATTTTATTAAAATCAAACCAAATTAATTATATTGATTTGGGTTTGTTTGGTTTTGTCGGGTTCTTTTTGTGCGTAAATATTATTTTAGTCTCACTTTGTTAGAGTTATAGATAAAGTTTTGATAAGTAAATATATGTTTAGTAAACTTTTAAAAAATTGATAAACATATGATCTATTAAAATATTATCATGGGAGAATTTTTTTTAGTAACACATGATAGTTATTTTCGTAGTCTAGCAATAATTTTTTATTGATGTACATTTACAAGCTTAACCAAATTCTAATAATTAAACGCAAAAATCAATATGAAACTTAAATAATGACATGTCTATTTAATTTTAAAAATTATCGATAGAATATCATTTCAAATTAAAAAAAAAAGAAGAGTTTGATAGATCTTGATATATGATTATGAAAGAACAAAGAGGTTGATGCATTTCAATAAAACTTGATAAGAAAGTGGCGGTACAAGTTAGAATCAACCATTATTTAACGTAAATAAAAATAGATGCATTTTATAGTTGTATTATAAATATTACATTCTATTAGAGGATCACAAATATCTCTAGATATTTTTTTTAAAGAAAATTTTATATAAAGTTTTAAAAGTATATATTTATATGTCGGTTTGCTTCGGAACTTTTTTTACTTAATACCAAATCAAACCTAATCGAATTATTTAATCGATTGTTGGTTTGACTGTTCCGTTTGGTGCGATTTTTCGGTTCGGTTAGAACACCCCTAATTATGGTAATGGTAAAACTTCCTTACATTTTTACCCATCAAGTGTAACCAAATCTCTCTTTTCATACAGTTTTAGATAAATATTAATATGCAGAATTTGGTAATGACTTCAATTTCAGTGAGGAATCCTACTTACCTAAGGCACCTAGTTTCAAAAGGAAATAGGGGGGAAAAAGGAATGCAATTGTTTTTTAATTCTCTTTTTCTTTTATTTTCCTTTTTTTTCCCCATGTTGATGCAGAAAAAGTAATTTTATTAATATTAAATTTGACAAAATCTCTCTCTTTGTGCAGTTTTAGATAATCTTTAATGAGCAGAATTGTTATGGTAAATACTAGTAATACTGAATCATCTCTTTAGGAAACCAAATTTAAACTTACCTAGCATAGCACCTCCTTTACATTATGTTACCTAAATCATCCCCACATAAAATATCTATAAATTTGAAGTTGTTAGGCATCGGAAAAACATAATAATTCAAGTAAAGCAATACACAAACTTAAAGAGTCACTAACACAAAATTTCCGATGGCAGCATTCATCAAAGTTCTTGGCTTAGTTCTTTCTCTTGCTTTCATTGCTGAAGGTATATATTAACCTTTCTTATTCTTCTTTTATTCCTTCTCTCTCTCTCACACACAAAGACATTCTTCTATCTCTCAAATACTCAAAGCAGAAATTAGATTTTCTCTTCTCTTTATATTATTTCGTGATACTTTTGATTATGTTACGAGAAAGGGAACTTTAGAGCAACAGTAAAGTTGTCTCCATGTAATCGATAGATCACAAATTCGAGTTATAGAATTAGCCACCGACTCTAGCATCGGATTCGTACTTGCATCACACCCCTTGGGGTGCATCCTTTCCCCGAAACCTGCATGAATGCGGGATACTTCGTGGGTTGTTGTTGTTGTTATTGTTGTTGTTGTTGTTGTTGTTATTATTATTATTATTATTATTATTATTATTATATTTACACATGATCGGATATGAATGTTTTTTCTTGTATAATTGGACAGTCTTAGCATTAATATATGATAATTGAAAAAGAATCATCCTTCATCCAGTTTTTAGATGTGCAATCGCACTATTGCCTTTAGTTCGGACCCCTATGTAAGAAACAAATTTTAAAAATACATTGATACTTGATTAAAATCATGTGACTCTAAAATACCCAAAATATTCAAGAATTAGAAGAAAAGGAATACAAACAGCTAATTAATTCTTTTCTTCCTTTTTCAGGAATTGATGAGGGTTTCAGATGCAATCCTGGAATTGTTATTAGCCAAGAAAAACTTAGCGGAACTGTCGACGGACAGCAAGTATGGAATGCAACTGTGGAAAATACATGTGATTGTGTTCAACTTCATGTTTCACTAAGCATTCCTAATTTCGATTCTGCCGTTAAAGTTAACACTACCGTCATCTCCAAATCTCACGACGATATCTATGACGTTAACGGAGGTCTTCCAATTTACCCACACACTGGTGTCTTCTTCACTTATGCTGGCCAAAATCTTAACGTTACCACAAATGATCGCACAGAGGCTTGTTCTTGAAAATATTATTATAGAGAATTTATTTTCCTTGATTTTTATGGGTTTATACTGTAAAACAAAAGATTATTTCTGCTTGAGGGAAATAAATTAAGTTGCTTTGACTTGTTTAAGTTTAAAATGGAGACTAGAAGAACAAATTGTTGAGTTTGCTGCTTTATGGATGGTTTATATATTTCCAAATAAATTAAGTTTGCTACCGTAACATTGAGTTTGATTTTTATTAAATTATAATTTCTCCTTCTATTCCAAGATATGTGAGCATAATAAAATAATAGGTCGTTTGAAATGATTTGTCATGTCCTATATACTCCTAAAATACACAAGTCTATATAAGTGTGAAATCGTGGCGGCTGAAGGTAGTTAAATGAAAAAGAGATACGCTAAAAATCACATACTAAGAAGTTGTCTTGAATTAAGGACTTACAAGTTACAATCCTTTAAAACCTATGAAGTCTTAGCGTAAAAAAAGTAAATAGAAGAAAAAGATTCAAAAGGGCAGCCTAGTGCACTATACTCTCGTTATGCGCGAGGTTCGTAAAAGGTTTAACTTTACAAAGGTCTATTATATGCAACTTTACCTTAGATTTTTGCAAAAGGCAGTTTCCATGGCTCAAACTCATGACCTCCTAATCATATGGAGGCAACTTTACCGGCTATGCCAAGACTACCCTTGTATTTCACAAGCAATATGAACTAGTTGAGGTTAAAACTTTGTACTGTTAATGCATCCACGCTAGTGCAATATTTTCTAGGAATTGTTTTATTCTTGTTGAAGACTTGTATATATCAGAAAAAAGTGTAGAAAACTTCTAAGGTTATATAAATTTTGAATAGTGGAGCGATAATATATTTAAATGGAGCAAAATGGATAATGAGTTTTTATATAATTTACTCTAACCAACTTGTGATCGAGGCTAGTTGTTATTGTTCTATCAAAAATAAGTTTTCTTTTGATTGTTATTTTTCGCAAACATCTTAAATATATGCTGACTAACAGTAATTTATTATTAGTTCTACTTTTAATATAATTTCTTAACTTCATTTTTTTAATCAGAAATTAAGAAATCAAAGTCCAATTACACGTAAAGATTAGATACACTGACCCTCCCACTCCAAAGCTTTCGTTCTTCTTTTATTGATGGAGAAAAATTTACAGATCTTTCGGACGCTAGGAAATTTGTTTGTTCTTTTTTTTTTTTTCTTTTTTTTTCTTTTTCCTTCAAAAGAGAAGCTTATAAATTTGCGGACATCTATTTTCTTTTACATGCCTTCCGGTGCAAGTGTTAATCCTTAATTTCACAGCTATTTGGAAAATATTTATCTACATCTGATGTTACTGCATGAAAACATTAGAGCGTGTTCAAGTTCCAAATTTGCTTTTTGGACATTAGTGTTCATTTAGGAAGTTAGAGACCTCTTGTAAATTGATTAGGGAATTTGGTTAAAATTAAATAAAATTAGTCTTGGCCAGACTGTACTAGCTAATCGCGTCGCATTGGCTATTTTCAGTACGATTTTTATAATGACGTTAAATAATAAAAAGATGCACAGAATAAAAATTAAAATAAAATAATTTGCTCATATTAGTAACTCTATTAATGGCAATTAAATTTAAAAAATCTATTTACACAATCGAGAATAAAAGATGGTTTAGAACCTTGTAAACATATACGCAATGTCTGCAATACAAAAGTTTATAATTTTTAAAAGTAAAAGTTGACTTTATAATAAACTAAAGATTATCTATTTATCACTGAAAAAATATAACCTAAATATATACTTAATGCGCGTTATATTAAAATAAAGATCATAAAATATGGTATATTTTTGTGACAAACTTATAAGAAGACTATTCTATTTATAATTTTAACAAATTTAAAGTATAATTTATAATAAGATATAATACAATTCAAATTATAGGTAAAATTATAGTTTCGTTGGATATATACAAGTAACTATAAGGGCGAACTTTTATTTCATTTTATCTTTTGTCTTTTTTCCTCTCTTCTCTTTTCATTTCCGGTGGAGAAAATGTAATTATCGTAATGGTAAAACTCCCTCGTATATTTTCCCATCAAGTTCGACCGGATCTCTCTTTTCATACAAATTTAGACAAATTTTAATTTGCAGAATTATTATGGTAAATACTTGTAATACTCATCTACCTCTTACGGAAATCAAATTCCGCAAATTAAAGCGTATCTAAAATATGCACGAAAAGAGAGATTTAGTTAAATTTGGTGTGAAAAAAATATATGTTTTACCATTTTCAGGATTACAATTTATAGTTACCTAACACAGATTATCCCTTTCTTTAATTAGGATACCTGAATTATCCCTACAAAAAGCATATAAATATGAAGTTAATTAGGAAGTGAAACAGCAAAAAACCAGGTAATATTGCAATAGCCATTTAGAGTCATAAACACAACATCTTTCAATGGCAGCATTCATCAACGTCCTTGCCTTAGTTCTCTGTCTCGCCCTCTTTTATGAAGGTATGAACCTCAACCCCCTTTTTTATTCTTATTTCTTTATTCATATCAAGAAAATATGTGAGAAATCAAAAAAATTCAATATATATATATAGAAGGTGTGTAATTTTAACCTTATATATTTCAAGAGGATGAGTGCACTATTGTGAATAGGTAGATTTAGAATTTGTATTTGACAGATTTAACTTTAGTATCTTACCATAAAACTACTACACTTTTAAAATTATAGGTTAAAAATTATACTCTTTTTAAAATTTTAGTAATTTTCACATATATGTAAATTCCGTGACGAAAATAAAACTGTCTGTAGTGAGATTGGAACGGCCAATTTTACTTGTAGAGGTTTGAGCATGGGTGTACGCGCATATAATTAAATAATTTTGAAGAAATATAATATTGTAATAAATAGTTTAGGGAGAGGAGCATGAGTTAACGTGAACCCATATCCCTTAACCTAGATTCGCCCCGTATATATGGTGTAATTTTATGACAAAGAGGGTTCATGCGCCCCTAGTTCCGCCCATGATTCACGTTGTCTCTCTACTTTATGATTTTGCATTTCTCACTTCAATTCCATAATTTCCAATGTAAAAGAACCAAAAAGAAGGGAAGAAACCTAAATATATCAAGATTTACAAGAAATGAAATACTATACTCTTATTTTCTTCATTTTCAGGCATTGAGAGTTTTGGATGCAATCCTGGTATTGTTATCAGCCAAGCAAAACTGAACGAAACCATCAACGGACAACAAATATGGAATGCAACTGTGGAAAATACATGTGATTGTGTTCAACTTGATGTAAAACTAAGCATTCCAAATTTCGATTCTGCCGTTAAAGTTAACGCTACCGTCATCTCCCAATCCCATGACGATATCTATGACGTTAATGGAGGCCTTCCAATTTATCCACACACTGGTGTCTTCTTCACTTATGCTGGCCAAAATCTCAACGTTACAATAAGTGATCATACCGATGCATGTTCATGAGCAGATGGAAAAGGAATTAATTTAGAAATAATTTTTTCTTGATTTCTATGCATTTATATTGTAAAAAAAAAGTTATATCAGCTGGTTGAATGATATAAAAGTTCTTTGTTTTTGTTTGTCTTTTTATGTTTAAAATGGAGTAGAAGTGTTGAGTTTGATGTTTTAAATAGTTTATTTCCAAATAATTAAGTGGGCGTCTGGACATAAGAATTGTAAAATTTTGAAAAAAGTAAAAAAAAATTCAAGTGAAAATGGTATTTGAAAATTAGAATTATGTTTGACTTAGAATATAATTTTGGGCTATTTTTGAATTTTTATGAGTGATTTGAAGTGAAATTTTTGAAAAATAGCTTTCTGGAGTTTTTCAAAATTTTAAAATATTTCGAAATTCATCTTCAAGTGAAAATCGAAAAATTTATGGCCAAACATTAATCTCACAAACAGTAAAAAAAATTTCAAAAAATAAAAATCTTTTTTATGGCCAAACGGGCCCTTAAAGTTGTTACGGTAATATCGAGTATTAATGTGTGTATATCAAAATTATTTACATAATTATGTTTTTTTAAAAGAATCAACTATAATTAACTAAGTATCCATTATGATTATTACGCGGCACCTTTCTAGGTTCTTTGGGAAGGGCAACGTAAGGCTAAGCAATCGATGTCAGTATGATTGCTGTCCGCCAACTGAGGTCCCCTCCGTACGCTAGACTAGATTGTCAGTGCCGTATGGGAAAACCAATATCGTGAGCAACTGAGAACAGTAGAGAGAATTGAGGAAAAGAGCTTGCTTGTATAAATGAAAGCTATTACAGAAAGCTACGCGGTGTCGAGGGGGAGAGACACCAGTACAGATAAATGCTTGCTTGCTAGAAAGTTTTGAATGCTTGATCCCCCCTAATAATGCTTAAAAAAAATAAACCAAAGCTACATGAGTTGACCTAAGAAAGTTGTAAATGCATACTAAAAGAAAATAAAGTAAATCTATTCAATATTTACAATGAAAATGACTTAGTCTTCTCCAAGGTAGAAACAAGTCCGTCTGCAGCAACTTTATCATTAGGCTCAGGGTTTGCGTGCGGCGTTGTCTGCGCGCGCGGCGCTGTGGGCATCTGCCTGTGGATGCGCACTGGCGTTGGCTATCAGTGAGGCGACAGAGGCGCTTGCGCGCTTGTCACTTGGAGCNCTTCACCCGTCCTGATGGCTTCGTATTTCACTCGCCCCCAGAGTTTAGCATCACCTTGAAGATTGATACATGGCAGCAATTGCCACCTTCTTAGCTTCTTCTAGGCCTCCCACGGCATCGAAGTACTGCTCAATGTCGAAGATGAAAATTTTCACTTCTTTGGCATTCCGAGCACCACTGTATGGCTTTGGCTCAGGAATTTTCAATTTCCGTGTCGCGAGAGCGAAGTTCACAGCACCCCCCGGTTTGGTTCCTGCTTCCTCAAAGCAGGCCTTGTAAAGCAGCATTGACAACATTGAGCTGGCCTGTCAAGTTGTCTATGGTTTGTTGCATGGCAGTCATCCTGTCTGTGCCCTGTGGGCTAAATTTTCGGCACTCTCCTGCTGGAGGCCCTCAAATTTCCCAAAAATATCGGCTGCCTCTGTGGCTGCCGTTTGCCGGTCTCCGTCCGAGTCGCGGCTGATGTTTTCTATGTCAACTTCGGCCTGGTGCATCCTGCGATCCAGGTCGTCCAACCTTTGCACTATGTTGGTCTTTAGGTCAGGCACAATTTCCACGATGGGCCGTAATGCGTCAACCGTCTCCTCAAGGATCGCGATGCGATCCCCATGATTCACCATCGTCAGAAATGGTGTTAATGGCAATGTTATCCCTCGTCCGATGTCGAGCCTAGGCTTTGATACCAACTATTATGCGGCGCCTTTCTGAGGTTCTTTGGAAGCGCAACGTAAGGCTACGCAATCGATATCAGTACGATTGTTGTCCGCCAACTGAGGTCCCCTCCGTACGCTATACTAGATTGTCAGTATCGTACGGGAAAATCAATAACTTGAGCAATTGAGAACAGTAGAGAGAATTGAGAAAAAAAGCTTGCTTGTATAAATGAAAACTATTACAGAAAGCTACGCGGTGTCGAGGGGGAGAGACACCAGTACAGATAAATGCTTGCTTGCTAGAAAGTTTTGAATGCTTGATCCCCCCTAATAATGCTTAAAAAAAATAAACCAAAGCTACATGAGTTGACCTAAGAAAGTTGTAAATGCATACTAAAAGAAAATAAAGTAAATCTATTCAATATTTACAATGAAAATGACTTAGTCTTCTCCAAGGTAGAAACAAGTCCGTCTGCAGCAACTTTATCATTAGGCTCAGGGTTTGCGTGCGGCGTTGTCTGCGCGCGCGGCGCTGTGGGCATCTGCCTGTGGATGCGCACTGGCGTTGGCTATCAGTGAGGCGACAGAGGCGCTTGCGCGCTTGTCACTTGGAGCTGCCGAGACCACGGGCCGACCGTGGCGCTGGGCGTTAGGAGGCTTGCCAGGACGCCACGAGGCGCGTCCAAGGGGTCATGGGGCATGGCTGGAAAGCCGCCCATGACATTCTCCCCCACCTGAGTGGGCGACGTCCTCGACGCCTTACTTGCAAGGTAATCATCAATTAGGCTCTTGTAGGCTTTGAGGTTTGTCCCCCTCTCCCAAGTATTCACCTCTGCATCACGTCCCTGTCATTTCACCAAGAACTCTTGGTGATCTTTCCTGGAGGCATGAATCACTCTATCATCAAGAATAGCTTCAGCACACCTTTTCTCGGTTGAATTGGGGCCTCGAATACTAGGTATTGTGAGTTGGCTCCGTGAGGGATCCTCCGTATCTTCCCGAAAAAGTTTCAGGAGACTGACATGGAAGACAGGATGAATTTTCCACCAAGCTGGGGTATCCACCCAGTATGCAACTTTCCCAATGCGCCTTTCAATGGACAAGGGTCCAATATATTTTTGCAACAGGCGAGGGTCATGGACTCTCGCAAATAAGTACCGCTTTGGGATTTTGAACATCACTTTGTCCCCTACCTGATATTCAACAAAGCGATAATTTTGATCAGCATGCCTCTTCATCCGCTTTTGAGATAGCTCCACACTATCTCCAAATTTGGCTTCCATTCTCTTGAGAAGCTAGCGGCTCGAGGAGATTTTGCCAAGTTTGGAGCATTCACAGTGTGTGGGAGTAGCGGTTGCTGTCCAGTAACAATTTCAAAAGCACTCTTGTTAGTACTAGAGCTCTTTTGTGAATTGAAACACAGTTGAGCAGCATCCAAAAGCTTCACCCAGTTCTTCTGCGATCCAGTTACAAAGTGACGGAGATATTCCTCCAGCATGCCATTGAACCGCTTCGTCTGGCCATCAGATTGCAGATGAAAACTTGAACTGTGGCCTAATTTTGACCCAAGGCACTTAAAGAGTTGAGTCCAAAAGTTGCTAGTGAAGCGCGAGTCGCGATCACTAACGATGTCTTTGTGCAGGCCCAAATATTTGATGACATGAGAGAAGAAGAGTCGAGCTGTCTCTTCTGTTGATATATACTGTGGGGCTGCTATAAAGGTAGCATACTTGAAAAATCGATCCACCACAACCAAGATAGTTGTGAGATCCCCGACCTTGGGCAAGCCGGTGATGAAATCCAGGGAAACGCTTTCCCAAGGTCTCTTTGGGACAGCCAGTGGTTCCAAGAGTCCTGCTTGTGTCAGACTGTCCGACTTGTCCTTCTGGCATACTAGACAAGTCTTCACATACTGAGCGATGTCATCGGCCATTTGAGGCCAATAATATGCACGGCGAAATAACGCTATAGTGCGTTCTTCACCAGGATGACCGGCCCACAAAGTGTCGTGGCATTCCGCCAAAAGGGTCCTTCGCAGATCTCCTCCTTTGGGAACATAAAGTCGGTTTCCTTTCACTTTCAAGAAACCATCTTCTGTGTAGAACTGGCAACTCTTGCCTTGTTCTACCAAATTAACCAAATATTGTGCAGCCGAATCCTTGATGAGTAGACCCTGTATCTGGTTTTTTATGGTGGTGGCTACTTCGCTCCCCCTTAGGGTGGCGAGTATGCACACTGAGGCTAGATCCGCTCTCCGACTGAGTGCATCAGCAACTTGATTAGTCTTCCCACTGCAGTACTCCAAGTTGAACTGAAATTCCGCTGGAAGGTCCTGCCACCTGGCCTGTCGACCATTCAGCTTCGGTTGAGTCAGGAAATGGCTAACAGCTGTATTGTCTGTCTTGACCATGAACGGGGTTCCCAGCAGATAATGCCTCCTAAGGCGTAGGCAATGGACGACAGCCAATAATTCCTTCTTGTGGGCAGCATAGCGCCGCTCTACATCCTTCAGCTTCCGGCTCTCATATGCTACAGGATGTCCATCTTGTAGCAAGACTCCACCAAGTGCATAATCGGAGGCATCCGTTTGTACCTCGAATGTCTTGGCCAAATTAGGGAGGGCCAAGACGGGGCTACTAGACAGAGCCGCTTTCAAGGCGTTGAAGGCCTCCGCTCGCCTGGGTCCCCAATCCCAAGGCGTGATCTTCTTGAGAAGTTCTGTTAGCGGTACTGCAATGAGAGAGTAATTCTTCACAAAACAGCGATAGAAGTTGTATAGACCAAGGAACGCCCTCAAGGCGTGAACATCCTTAGACGGCGGCTAATCTGTGATAGCCTGAATCTTCTGTTGGTCCATCTTGATCCGCCCTTCCTCAATGACATGCCAGAGGAAGTCGATCTGTTTTTAAGCAAATGAGCATTTGGACAGCTTCACATATAATTCGTGCTCCCGCAATCGTGTTAGGACCTTCCGCAAATGCTCTAGATGTTCCTCCAGTGTCTGGCTATATACGACAATGTCGTCCAAGTAGTCCACCACGAATTCATCAATGTATTCCCGAAAGACCTGGTTCATCAGGGTGCAAAATGTGGCTAGTACATCAGTCAAGCCGAATGGCATCACCAGGAAGTCGTATGACCTATATCTTGTCACGCACGTCGTCTTGTGTTCTTCGCCCTCTGCGATCCGAACTTGCCAATAACCTATCTTCAGGTCTATTTTGGTGAACACCGTCGCACCACCCAATCTATCGAACAAGTCTGCCATGAGTGGAATAGGGTACTTGTTCTTCATAGTGATTTTGTTTAGAGCCCGGTAATCCACACATAGTCGTAAACTACCATCGTGTTTCTTTTGAAATAGCACAGGGGACCCGTATGGGGACTTGGAGGGTACGGTGATCCCTGTGTCTAGAATTTCCGTCAATTATCTCCGAAGCTAGGTGAGTTCGGGTTGTGACATTCTGTATGGCGCCCGGGCAGGTGGCTTCGCACCCGGCACCAACTCACTCTCATGTCCACAGTACGCCTCGGCGGGAGTCGCTTTGGCATGTCAAGTGGCATGACATCTTTAAATTCCAGTAACAGCTCCTTCACGGGTGCAGAAAGAGGACTCGAGGAGCGTTCTATATCTTCAATGTAGAGGGTAGCCAAGAATGTAGGTTCATTTCTTTTGACCCCTTCTTCAACTGCAAGGCCGAGATATTTTTCACTGCCATCTTCATGGGCATGCACGGGATGGTGCAGGGCTTGGCCCCATTTGTTCCCATCATCAGTAGCATGTCTGCATATGGCACGGGCATGGTGTTGGTTTGCCTCAGGAATTCCAACCCCACTATCAACTCGAAGTCGTCTATGATCACCACCCGCAAGTTGAATTTTCCTTCATAAGGGCCAAGTTTCACTGGTACTTCTCTGGCTATTCCCCAACTGGTTGATGGGGTGAGTTGATAGCCTCGACATGGCCTTTGCCCTTTCCTACAACTAGGCCAAGGCGCTCCACCTAAGTTGAGGCTAATTAGTTGTGGGTTGCACCCGTGTCTATCATTGCCCTAATGGGTTTGCCATTTACCTTCATCTCGACGAACATTAAGGTTCGCTCCTGTTTAGGAGGGGTCCTCTCATCCGCCTTCTTTTTCCCTTTCTTGTTGATTGGGCAGGAGTCTTTCTTCTTACGGATACCAGCATTGGTCCCCGCTAAGGCTTTAGAAAAGGAGCCAACAATTGCATTGAAGGCACCAACCGGCTCGGTCTGGTCCGTATCATCAGATTCGTTATCCGTCCCATCATCAACAGCTTGATGGGCATTCATCTATGCATGTGGGCACTCATTATTCCAATGTGGTCCGGCACAATGACGACATCCTGAAGGGGGTTTCCTTCCCCGATCGTTGTTGTTAGATGCAGTGCTAGTACTGCCTGAGGAGGGAGCCTTAGATTTGGTTGCACTCCGATCTCCTCCACTTCTGCTTGGGCCACTAGTACTCGGATGGCCCCCTTTGTATCCTCCTTTGACAGGCTATTAAGGTCTATCCTTCCGAACTTCCACTTGATAATCCCCAAGGCATTCCGCTGCTTGGATCGCCTTGGGTAATGTGTCAACCCTTTGTCTTTGAAGTTCCATACGGCCATAGGGTTTCAACCTTTCTAGGAAAGTGAAGAGTTTGTCTTTATCCCCTATGTCGCGTATGCTCAGCATGAGTGCAGAGAATTCTCGTACGTAGTCCCGTACTGACTTGGTCTGGCGGAGCTCCCGTAGCTTCCTCCTTGCATTGTACTCAACATTTTCGGGAAAGAACTGTAGGCGTATGGCGGCCTTTAGTTCCGCTCATGTGTCAAGAGTATCTTCACCGACCCTAATGGCTTCGTATTTCACCCGCCACCAGAGCTTAGCATCACCTTGAAGATACATGGCAACAGTTGCCACCTTCTTAGCTTCTTCTAGGCCTCCTACGGCATCGAAGTACTGTTCGATGTCGAAGATGAAGTTTTCCACTTCTTTGGCATTCCGAGTACCACTGTATAGCTTTGGCTCGGGAATTTTCAGTTTCTATGTCGCGGGGGCGAAGTTCACAGCACTCCCAGTTTGGTTCCCGCTTCCTCGAAGCAAGCCTTGTAAAGCCGCATTGACAACGTTGAGCTGGCCTGTCAAGTTGTCTATGGTTTGTTGCATGGCAGTCACCCTGTCTGCCTCTTGTGCCTTGTGGGCTAAATCTTTGACACGCTCCTGCTGGAGCCCCTCAAATTTCCCAAAAATTTCGGCTGCCTCTGCGGCGGCCGTTTGCCGGTCTCCTTCCAAGTCGCGACTGATGTTTTCTATGTCCACTTCGGCCTGGTGCATCCTGCGATCCAGGTCATCCAACCTTTGTACTAGGCTGGCCTTTAGGTCAGGCACAGTTTCCACGATAGGCTGTAATGCGTCAACCGTCTCCTCAAGGGTCGCGATGCGATCCCCATGATTCGCCATGGTCAGAAATGATGTTAATTGAAATGTTATCCCTCGTCCGATGTCGAGCCTAGGCTCTGATACCAACTATTACGTGACACCTTCCTGAGATTCTTCCGGAAAGGGCAACGTAAGGCTAAGCAATCGATGTTAGTACGATTGCTATCCGCCAACTGAGGTCCCTTCCGTACGCTAGACTAGATTATCAATGCCGTACGGGAAAACCAATATCGTGAGCAACTGAGAACAGTAAAGAGAATTGAGAAAAAGAGCTTGCTTGTATAAATGAAAACTATTACAGAAAGCTATGCGGTGTCGGAGAGATACCAGTACAGAGAAATGCTTGCTTGCTAGAAAGTTTTGAATGCTTGATCCCCCATAATAATGCTTAAAAAAAATAAACCAAAGTTATATGAGTTGACCTAAGAAAGTTGTAAATGCATACTAAAAGAAAATAAAGTAAATCTCTTCTATATTTACAATGAAAAGGACTTAATCTTCTACAAGGTAGAAACAAGTCCGTCTGCAGCAACTTTGTCATCATTATCTGTTCCATGAAAAGTTATCTATAAATTAGCAATCTTCTCATCACAATCAAGTTATCCATTAAAAACAAGCAATAAAAAGAGAACGATAGTTATAGTACAATGGCTAAAACCATCAACTTTCTTTGCTTCCTTTTCTTCCTTGGTCTTCTGTGCAAAGGTACTTATATTTTTCTTCTGCTTAATGGATCAGAATTATTGATATAAAAAAATATTATTCGAATTAAAGCTACTGTATGATATAGGAATTCGTCTTATAATCCCTCAAACCAAACGAAAAAGAAACCAAAAAGTTCACTTGTTCTATTTAATTGGATTGAAGTATCCATGAATGATTTTTATGCGTGTTTTTTCCCCCCCCCCTATTTTGTACTTTTTAATAAATCACCAGAAGGTGAATGACTTATTCATAACCAAAAGAGGAGAGGCAAACTAATTAAACGGAGGGGAGTAAATTAAAACCTCCAAAAAATATAATTCTTGAGAAATAAGAATTGCTCCGTTCTCTATACTTGTTAAATGTATTAATCAAAAACCAGTTCAGGAAGCAGCAAGTCGAAAATACATATGTTTCTTATTTTTTTAAATTATTTTCCACTCAATATCCGCTATGCGCTGTATAAGACCACTAAAGAGGTAATGCTCCTTACCAGGATTTTTTTTTTGCAGATTGTTATCCCGATCATGATTTTCCTACTCCCATAGGAAAGGTACTTCCCTTTTGGGCCGATTGTTGTCGAGGAGGGATTCGAACCTCCGATGCTCTAATCCTCGGAGCTACAAGTCCCACCCCGTCTTCGCTGGATCTGTTCCAGGGAGTACGCTAAAAATAAAAAAAGAACATTCAAATTCGAGACCTCGGGTTAAGAATGAAGAGATCCTATTCATCTCACCACAAATCTCAATGGTTTTTTTTCAACTTTTCGTCTAAGATGGTTCTAAATAAATTTCAGGCAACGGAGAGCAGTGTTTTCCGGGGGAACCTATAGTAACACAGCAACAAACAGGAAAGGGAGTAAAGGGAGTGCCAGTATGGAATGTGACAGTGGCAAATGAATGTCCATGTTCCTACTCAGATGTAGTATTAACTTGCGATGGAATATCCAAGTCTCGAATACCACTAAATCCAGCAGTTGTTACTGTGTCTGGGGATTTATGCAACATCAATAATGGATTCACACCTTTATTTCGAAATACTCAAGTTAGCTTAATTCACTTATGCCGCCCAGAAAGTGAATTTTGAATTGTCCAGTTATCAAGAAAGTTGCTCTTGATTGGTTAGGGAAAAGGAAAATTCATGGGTTGTACTCTGATTTACTGTTATTTGGCTTGCACCCAGTAGAAATAAATCATGAAGTCTTTTTTTTTTATTCTCAGCTTGTTCATATGGTTTTTACGTATCATCGCATTATTATTTCAAATATAATATTTATTTGATTGTTATTTTAAGTTTATTGTATCGTATCATTAAATTTGTTATTACGTAACGATAAAAAGACTCCTTTGGTCGTATCGTTACTTTATTTTTTTCTCATCTTGCTCTTATTATAATTCTATTTACCTCTTCATCCCACCTTTCTAATAATTACTCTACCTCATACTCTAATTTTTCTTTGTAAAATATTGTATGTCTATTCTTCAAATTGCTGGTGTGTTTTTGTAACATTATGAAATGATAGACAATGATAGTACAATCTATTCAAATATTATATAAACTAAAAATATACAATACAATATATAACAATCATCCAAACAAATCGCTATCAATTAATTTTCGGGAAATTTACACAATATACTTATAGGGCCATTTTTATTATCCGTATTTACTTATTGAAACTAGTTACAAAAGATACTTAACTCTCCAAAACTAATTACTCGCATATCCATCTCCAACCTATAACTTATACTTTTTCTTAGTCCCTTTTATTCCGGAACTTCTGCCGCTTCCAACTGCAACATGAAAAGGTATAGGTTCTTTTTGTTTCGTTTTTCCTCCTAATGTGATTTTAACTCCAATTCTAATTACTTTAATTCAAGTTCCTTTGTTCTGCCAATTCTCGTTCCTTTCTTTGTCATAGTTTTTTTTTTCTTCTTCTAATGATAGTTAAAGACAGTAGCGGAGCCAAAATTTTTATTAAGGAAAGTCAAAATATAAAAAAATAAACTCACCAAGAAGTCAAGGAGTGTCATTAACAACAAACACAAGACAATTTATCCAAATATTATATTCATAAAACAATACAATACAATACTATATAATACAATATAATACATTATAAAACGATGAGTAACAATCATCTAAGCAAGCTGTTAATAAGTTGTATCTGTTATTAAGACATATTTAAAAGAATGTTTAGCGTAATTTGCTCAATTACTAAATAAAATAAATGTTTATGTTCTTTTCAATTCGAACTTTTTAAATGATACAATTCACACTATTTAATACTGATAGTAAGAGGCATGATACCTAGGATTGATCTGCACCAAACAAAATCCTTTCCATTATTTGGCTAAATTACTGATTCTGGAGTACGAAATGGGAAATCATTCAACAGTAATAGCCCATTGGCATGTGTTAATTATTCGATACTTTGTTGAGGGAAAAAGGCTTATTATGTCTTTTACATATATTGCTATCATTTAATTATGATTTGTTAATGTATATTTTCACCTAAATTTATTAATTAACCATAGCAAAAAGGATATTGTTTTGGTGTAAACATACCTTTTAATAGAATGAAATGCCCTATATAGATTTGGTAATTAAGGAGTGAATCTCGTCTTCCTTTAATTCTGCATTGAATATGCACTAATTACTAGCAAAACTTCACTATAAACAGGATCATTCACATCACAAGATAGAATGAATATTCTAATGGCTAGCACCAAAAGCTTTCTGTCTTTTACTCTTTCTTAGTCTCTTATGCAATTTCTGCCCTCCTCCCCACGCTGAGCAAAGTGCTTTTTTGTCATGGATTTATCTTATCTACACTGATTGTGCAAAAGGAAATTATACTTTTATTTCAATTTTATTGATTATAACAAGTTATAACTCTAATTATTTTCATATTAGATTTGATACGATAAATTAGTGCGCATAACTTAAACTCTAGCTTTTTTTATGGGATTGAAATTAATTTATTGTGTTGTTTAAAAATGAATTATAGGGAAGGGGGAATGTCCACCAGTGGTGACACAGCATGAAACAGGTGAGAAGAAGGGGAATTTTTGGGAATGAAATGTGACAATAGCAAATCCATGTCCTTGTGCCCAGAGATATGTTACCCTATCTTGCCGTGGATTGAATTCTCAAGAAAGAACAGATACAAATGTGGTGACTATTTCAAATAATATGTGCTTCATTAATGCTCATACTGGTGCTGACATCGCTCCATTTAGTCAAGTTAGCTTCGGTGTACAACCGAATTAAATTGATCCGTCACGAGGAAATCTGTAGCCCTTGATTTCACTAAAATGCCGTTGTTGTCTTAAATTTTTCGTTAAATAATTCCAAACTCCAAAAACCTTGTAATTGATTTTGCTCGAGCTCTGTATATCTCTCTGTCTATCAATATGTGAAGATTGCATCAAAATTGATATGCGTATCCAAGTATTATCACAAGTAGTGTAGTAAGAGAAAAGTAATAACAACTGAATTTGCTAGGCAGATTTGGGAAAAATACAGAACTGGAGGAAACAGAATTATCGGCTCCCGTCATATTCAATACTTAACACATAGAAGAATAAGCAACCTAGATCAAATGCATATAGGAATACAACGCGCTAGGGTCACAATAACAAGGAGTCTAGCACAAAATTGTTTATGTGAAGAATAGATCAGAATTGCCCCCCTTATTCAGCACCGAAAGAAGCTACAACCTTCAAATAGGAAATGTAATCGATTTCTGAAGACGAAAACAACTCAGGAACAAACCAAACCCTAGCTCGAAAATCTTCAAAAAATCACCGGCAAAAATTGAATTTGGGAGACCACCTCTACACTTTATCAGAAGCCGTCCGATTGCACAGGAAGTGAAAGAGGATTCACACACAAAAAGTGAATTTTACGACAAAATCGACAAAACTTGACCGGAAATGGTGAAGGGTAGCATCGGACGAATGAGAATGACGAGACCTTTCACATCCTTAGCTTTGATACCATGAAAATATACAGAATCGCGGAATCGCAGCATAGAAATATTAGGGTTTGAAGAAGAACAGAAGAGAAAGACGAGAGAGAAAATCGACTTTCATTTCTGAATTGCCAAGATGAAAAATAAATTGTACCGCACATTTTTTTACAAAGCCTATTATATACAATGGCCTAACCCGTATATTTGCACTCCCTAGATCCTATCCTTTTCAGACTACAATTGCGCAACTACACAATAAATAGACGAGTCCAAATCAGACTTTGTGCTTAGGCGCAGATACCAAATAATCCTTCATCTCAACAAGAATATTGATGTTTCTTCCTGGAGTTCAGGGTGCATAATTCTCTGCTGACTAATTAGAAGCTTAAGTATATCTTCAGATCCATATCAAGATTTTTGGAATTGGCTCCACTTCAATACTTTCAGCTATACTTAGAGAGAATATTCATGTTATGAATAACAAACTGGATGTTTGGAATTGGATCTCATGTTATGATTTTTTTCCTACTTAATCAACCTACTTAAGGGCAATAGCCTTTTACCTTGATTTTTTTTCCTTTTCCATGACCAATGACATTGGAAAAGGCCAAATAAGGAGATCAACAGCACCTCAAATTGCTTTATTATGTCATGGTTAGGCACATTAAGTTGGAAGACGAAATAAAGATTCTCTCGCTCTCTTGAAGTCAAGTTTTTTTCAAATTGAAAAACTTTATTTTAAAAAAAAAGATAGATTGTTCATAAACTCAGATTAAATTTTATGGATGGACATTCAACTTTGTATTTGTATTCATTACGTAAGTTATTTTTCTTCTTTTTGTTACATACATTCAACTTTATGTTCATTACCTAAAAGTTACTTTTTTTTCTTTTGTTACACAAAATTATTTTACTTTGTTCTATTTATCACAAAAGTCACTTTGACCAGATTTTATAATATTTTTACTTGAAAAGCCAATTATGCCCTTGACATTATATATCCTCTCATTTATGTAATACCTTCTATATTATATACCATATAATATATTTTTAACTAGATATTTTACTTATAATTAAAATAACTTTAAATTATTTTATTTATTATTTTTAATATATATATATACATTTAATTTTTACATGGCACTCAATTTATTTAATCTTATTTAAACATGAACATATTTTAAATATAAAAACCATAAAAAATATTTATTTTAATTTTTATTTGAAATAATAACAAACATATTTGTTTAACAAATGATAATTTTTTTTATAGTCAATACAAATTTTTAAATTTTTTTTTAAAAGATATTTGTGTTTAATATTAAGATTTTTAAAGCTTTATCTGTTAATATTATTTATTTAAAAGTATTAATTTGATGTGTCATTGTGCTAAATATGGGTATTTTATTTATTGGATTAATGAGTATGGCTTGGCTGATCATTAAAAATATTTTATTAAGCATGGTTAAGAACGTGGACTTGAGATTTGTTCACGGTAATATTACTGACAAATTTAATAATAATGCTACTCATATATCTTGAAAATTAACGTTAAGAAAAAAAATTAAATGTACGAATATATTATAAAAATAATAAATAAAATAATTTCAAGTTATTTAATTATAAGTAAAATACCTGGGTAAAAGTATATTATATAGCATATAATATAGAAGGTAATACATAAATGGGATGATTTATAATATCAAAGACATAATAGACTTTCCAGATGAAAGATTTGAAATATCTGGTCAAGGTGATTTTTGTGATAACTAGAGCATAGTCAAATGATTTTTGTGTAATAAAAGAAAGAAAAATAATTTTTGAGTAATGAACACAAAGATGAGTGACTTTTACGTAACAAAAGAAAGAAAAGTGATTTTTGAATAATGAACACAAAGTTGAATGACCACCCATGAAATTTACTCATAAACTCAGAATTTTCATTAATTAAATAGTATGAAATAGAATTTACAGGGTAAAGATAATATTTACACGAAATACAATAATGAACAACCTGTAGGAACCGCCAAAACCCGATGTCACAAGTGCATGAGCGTCAACTAGGAAATGTAATAAATACAACATTGTCTGGAATACAAATTAGAAGGGAGAATATAAATAACTCTGATGGAGCCTCTGCAGGCTGCGGATCGTAACATGGAATGCAACTCACGGTAAAGTCCCCGCAATAGTCGCGCCTTTGCGCCCAAAAGACCACCAGACATATATGTACTTGCACAATAAGTGCAGCAAGTGTAGCATGAGTACATAAATCAACATGTACCCAGTTAACATCTAGCCTAACCCCAGAGAAGTAGTGACAAGGGGTTGACATCGACACTTATCAGTGGTCCAATAAAACAGATGCAGTAGAAGTAAACAGATATGAGTCAGAGTAAATAAACAAAATAACAAGTATAAATACGTGGTAAAATTATCCTCTCAACAATAACTCAAGCTCTCAGATAATAGTTACCTCCTCAATCGGAGTATAAATCTGATGGACCTCACCAGATAGGTCGTCACAGTCCAAATCAGAAATCTCACAGATATACTAGCTTCTTGTTAATTATTATGTACGAGTTCATAAGAGTATTTTTTATAAAAATACCCAAGGTGTACGGCCCGATTCCATCATAATATGTGCACTGCCGAGGGTCGAAGGGCACGAACCATAGATGCATCTATTTTATTGCCGAGGCGAACTACCCGCTCCCATGAGAGTGTGATACATAATCCCACCGAGGCGAACGACCTGATCCCATTAGAATAAGAAGCTTTAACGGGTCCTTGACCCCACTCACGAATAGACGTGTGAGTTATAGATTATAAGGGAAACCTTTCGATGAAAACGCATAACGCGGGAGAAATTCGTAAGAGGAGTATACAATTATTTCGCGGCTAATCATGAAGCCCGTCGAATCTCTACAATAGAAAGTCTATCTCTACACAAGTCTAGTCTCGAGCCACAACGTAAAACAAAAGAATTTAATAGGCAAGTGACAACTCAAATAGTATAGTTATAGTATGGCGGGAACCTAAGTCTACCCGGACATAAGATGAATCTAGCTATGTACGGACTCTCTTCACCTCGTGGGTACGTAGCCTCCACAACAAGTAGCACAGATCAAATACATCACCTAGGGGTAGTTTCCACCTCACAGAGTTAGACATGAGACTTACCTCGCTCTGAAGTTCCATAGCCGGCTCCAATGCCACTCTAACACCTCAAACCGATGCCCCTCTCTCCAAAACTAGTCAAACAAATGTGCAAATCCATAAATATACTCTATTACTCATAATTAATCAATTTATAGCAATTCCTAGCTCCGCCCAAAAAGTCATTAGAGTTAACTCTCGGGCCCACATGCCCGAATCCCAAATTTTTTTGAAGATTAACATTACCCATAACATTACGAACTCGAATATATGATTTGTTCCTAATTCCATGTCCAAATTCCTGGTAAAAATTCAAAAATACCAATTTCTAGGTTTTCCACTAAAATCCCAATTTTTTACAAATTCTCATGCTTAAATCTATATATAAACCAGGTATTTAACTCACAACGTGAAGAAGTCACTTATCCCATAATCGATGATGGAGATGGCACTCCAAAATTACTCCAAAATCGGCTACCATGAACGAAATGAAGTGAATTGAGCCAAATCCCCGTTTAAAAAGAACACACTGCCCAGCGACCTTTCGCATCTGCGATCCATTAGCCGCTTCTGCGGCTCCACAGATGCAATGCTCCCCTTCACTTCTGCGACTTCCCCTCGCTTCTGCGGACAAAAGGTCCGTTTTTGCGGACTCGCTTCTACGGCAACACTGCCGCTTCTGCGAAGCAGACCTCCCTCTCACTTTCCGCTTCTGTAATCGATCCGTCACAGGTGCGACTTCGCTTCTGCGGTCCACCTGCCGCTTCTGCGAAGCCCATCTCGCTTCTGCGAGCTCGCACCTGCGAGTAAAATTTCGCAGGTGCATTTGCATCATAAGGTAGAGTTCCAACAAATGCTTCAAGGCCAAATTTGATCCGTTAAACACCTGGAATCCAAGCGAGGCCCCTCGGACCTTGAGCAATTATACCAACGCATCCTAAAACACATTACGAACTTACTCGAGGCCTTAGATCACGCCAAACGACATCGAATCCACGAATCGATGATCAAAATCCTTTAAACTTTCAAACTTCGACGAACGAGTTCGAACAATGCCAAAACATTCCGGAATGACGTCAAACTTTGCGTACAGGTCATTAATCACAATACGAACCCATTCCAAGGCTCAGAACGGACATCGATAATGCCAATCCGCACTTCAAACCAAACTTAGGAAACTCTTAAACCTTATGCCAACCTTCCATAATAGGCACCGAAATGCTCCCAGGTGATCTGATACTCAACCCGAACATATGCTCGAGTCTAAAATAATCATATGAACCTATTGAAACCTTCAAATCTAGATTCCGAGGTCGTTTACTTAACAGTCAAACCTTAGCCAATTCATCCAACTTAAAGCTTCCGAAATTACAATATTTCTTTCCAAATCAACTCCGAACTTCCCGAAATTCAATTTCGACCACACACAAAAAGTCATAAAACATGAAGTGAAGCTACTCAAGGCCTCAAACCGCTGACAATGCGCTAGAGCTCAAAACGACCCGCCTGGTTGTTACGTTCTCCCCCACTTAAACATACATTCGTCCTCGAACGTGCTAAGGATTGCTCTGGAGTTGTCCAAAATCATTGTTCAACACCTTGTGCACCTACCCGTGCCACCACAACCCAGTTGAGTATATTAGCTCAAGCCAGACTAAAGATCCTCCCTCTTATTAAGTCAATAAGCCTTAGCACCAAATTCCAACTTCCGAATTCCTTTACAAGACCTGATTCTAACATACGAACACCCTATCAATCTCTACATGCTGAATCCACACATGATCATGCACCCATGCTGACATCACACAATGCGCCGCATAACTCATTTGCCCAAGGCAACCTTTTCCAAGAACAACAACTGCGATTTCACTAACTCGAAGCTCGTAGTATACCTCATAGCACATATAAGCCATGTTCCAACTCTCGCGATACCGCCACGACGGAAGAGATGTGTAGAAACTCACAACCACCTAACCAAATCAATAAATCATGGAGTCTCTCCTCCTGACAGGAACCATTACGTCATTCTGAACCGAATAATGATATTTGCTCTTTAATATACCCTTCATAACTCTGGTTGCACTGCTCCCAGGTCCAATAACCTCGTCCCATCCAGGATAAGCTGCTCAGGCAATAAGCCATCTTAACCATTGACAAAAATCTCATATGACGCCATCAATGCGCCAACAAGCTAAGAACTCGAATGTGATACATAAGGAAACACGAACTCTGGGAAAGAACAACCCAGCCCGCGTAACGAATAAGATGACTGAATAGATGCTATGAACCCTCCTCGGAGAATGAGAAACCAAATACACAGAAATAGATATAGGAAACCGTACTCAACATATCACTGTTGCTTTGTGCAACCCGATCCACACATGATACCGTTGCGGCGTGCAACCCGGTCCAAATATGATACCGTTGCAGCGTGCAACCCCATCCAAACGACATACCCGTGGCAGCGTGCCACCCGATCCGCACATAATAATAAATAAGGAAATACCCATCAAGCCATAATTCTTATACCTACGAAATACCAAATATCGACCACAAGCATGCCAAGTGTGAAAATACCACCCTGGGGAGACGGATAGCGCCATACGCTACAAAACCCAAGAACGACTTAGGTGCAATAAATGATCTGCATCTCAAGAGGCATCATGCTCATATAATACCACAAGCTACATGGGACCACAACACATTTGAGAATAATCAAGGCGTCCCAATCCGGAACAAACTCCCACAATTCACAACCAAAGGGCTAGGGCGCCTTCCAGGCATAAACTCTCACATTAGCGGCAGTACCAGAATCTCCATACTTGGTTTCAATCTTTAACAATCAATTGACTAGTATGTCACACTTATACAATTTTTCCTAAGGATACGCTCCCACAACCTTTCGCACCAGGTAGCAAGGTCTGCACCTCCATACCACTAACAGTACTAATTCTGTAAGGACAACCAAGAGTCCGCAAATCAATACACAAAGCCTCTTACCAGGACACCGTTCTCAGGTGACACGAAAGGAAATGCCAGCTTACTCCGAACATCTTAATTCTACCCTGCTCATCCGAGCTCGTGATGCTCTTGTCAGCACCGAACCGCAACCTTGATCCTTAACTTTCAAATTCCTATGCCGCTCACTGCACCTATCATGCCGCTACGCGAGAATACAAGAATGCATCATAACCCTTGAATTACCAGTAGAATAAACACTTTATTGGCTAGAAACCTTTCACTTAGCTCATTTCAGAAGAGCCAATGCAATACGAAACTGGATTCCCAAACCGCAAAAAATACAAATCTCTAGTCGTGATCTAAACCGACATGACTCCTCTGGAATCCATTTACACCACAAGGTCATTTGAATCAAGTACCTCCCAAATCAATCAAGTTGTGGTAGTTGTCAAGCCCGCGCGTACAACCACAAACCACATGTATAATCACACGCCGAAGGAACCGATCTTTGCCACCATCATGCTGATTCAGCCATTACTAACCAACCCAAATTCTTCCAATTTACTCTTGACTTGCCTTAGAAATAATAATAGCTCCATTCAAAAACGTAACAAACCAAATCGGCACTCATCCCGAGTGCCCCGCATCATAAGACCACATCGTCTCAATACTCATGAACCATCTCATACTTCCTTATGCGCACAATAGCATATCCAACTGGTACACCCATTCTGCAGGACCTTCCGCGAATCCGAAGCTATTTCTTCCTTTCCTCTAATACTGCACCGCATACCCGATGATAACATAGAACATTCCAAGACCCCTTCTTAATCCACTGTGAAAACTCGATCCTTAACCGCAAAACGGATCCGAAATCCTTAGGCGCTGCACGTTAATTCTTGAACCCGCTAGGACCGTTGTTGAGAGTCACCCACTCTGACCTGATCCCGAATATAACCAAACTTCAACGCTTTGCTAGCACATGAACACCCTATCAAAGAAGCAACCGGCTGAATTCTTTTCCTTGTGTATTACATCCACAAGAAGCATATACTCTGAGTCTTCCCTAAACCTGTACCTCAATCGATAAGGCGAAGTATAGCACACATTCATCAAGTTCCTTGCTCGAATTACTCCTAATATTTTCTTTTCTTAATCCACCAACGCATCGATAACCAGAAACCGCACAAGCAGACAACCACGCGATCCAACCATAGATGATGGGCTCCCCCACTTAGCTTTAAGCTACCATCACATAATGTAGAGCGCACAACGATTCCTCCTTCTCAATTACCATTATCTCGCACCGTTAACTCACCAAATTTCTCGCAGTCTTTTGTTAAGATTTTCATGAAACATTCCGAATTATCAGCCACGATCGCATACTTGACCTTCTGTTGGGTAGTAAGTAGAACTTTTCGTAGAAACCTTATCAAAATCATGCAACCGCTAACCTGTTCATAGGAGATAACCCACATATGGTATTCCATGCCGACATCTTCCAACGACGCTGCACCGGGTACAACTACCACGAGTTCAGTATACCCTCTTGAGCCCATGCTCGTCCACCAGCTGTACAAGCCTGTTCCTTCCCCATTGATATCAACTGAAAGTCCAATAATACCCTCCAAACTCAAAGTCATGTTGCATCTGAAACGATAATTAAATCTTCACACCCCTCTTCATTTCAAGCAAACTCCTTTATGCCATATTCAATCTTTCTCCATACAGTAACCACCATTCCAATTATAATCCGTGGACCTAGTCACTTTCCACCATGCCTCCCAAATCACTCTAGTCTTCATCCAAGTACGTGGTTATCCTACCACGGAATCCATATGCTACTCTGCTACTCCCACTTCGGTCAAACTATTTCATTTAAGCAAGTTCTCGACCTCCACTTTTCATACTTGGCCTACTAGTAATTCAACCACCGCGAGACACCTCCCGCCATGTCCTTCCTCTTACTTCGCTGCCCAAATATTTGCTCAAATCAAATCCATACCTATAGCACTGGAACTAATGAATTGCTACCAACTCTAAACCTCGTAAAAGATCATCTTTCTCGAGCCATCACCATTAGAAGTACCAATTCGATTTTGAACCGCTACACACTGCTATCTCTAACAACTGCTTCTCATCACAACACCATGCCTTGAAGACAAAAATCAAAGAAGATCATAACACCGGGGAACCCTAATACGTTCGAACAAGGACAATGATACCACATCACAAATGAGAATTCCACCATGCTCAAAAATATCATGTCTCGTTACTTCATCAACCAAACCTGGACATCTATAGTCCGATTGCCTTTCCTCCGCTGGAATTAAATGCTGAACCTCTAAATCATGCACTGAGAAATCCTCCTTTCAAGTCATTCATTGCCTCGACACATAAACAAGCACCCTACCATTACACTAGCATTGTGCGATATCAACGCATAGACATCATAGCAATCCGTGCACAATCTTGAAACCATAGGGAATACAAATACTGAGCCGAAACAATAGAACATCCTTCCGCAAGGCGACGATAATAGCATGCCCGAACACGCAGGGAAAAACATCCTGCACCACGTCTACAGTACCACTACAACTCCTCGACGCCCAATTGATAACAAGCGCCCTACGTCGCGTAAGATTGAGTAGGAAAAGAATAAAGAAACAAGAATTAATGGAATCAAACCGCACGATGAAGACTCAAGAAGGGAAGTGCTCTTAACAGCCCTGTAGCCTCTCAAAGATAAGTATCGATCCGCAAGACTCTACTAGACTTGCTCATGACTCGTGAGACTTAAGTGAACCTAACGCTATGATACCAAGATGTCACGACCTAGAATCAACTAAAGGTCGTGATGGCGCCTAACACCGCCGTCAGGCAAGCCAACGGTGATTTATCAACTTAATTACTCATTTTAGTATTTTGAAATCATAATTTTCAATAATTAAATAGTATGAATAGAATTTACAGGGTAAAGATAATATTTACACGAACTACAATAATGAACAACCTGTAGTAACCCCCAAAACTCGGTGTCACAAGTGCATGAGCGTCAACTAGGAAATATAATAAAATACAACATCTGTCTTGAATACAAATTAGATAGGAGAATATAAATAACTCTGATAGAGACTCTGCAGGCTGCGGATCGTAACATGGAATGCAGCTCACGGTAAAGTTCCTGCAATAGCCGCGCCTTTGCGCCCAAAAGACTACCAGACATATATGTACCTGCACAATAAGTGAAGCAAGTGTAGCATGAGTACGTAAATTAACACGTACCCAATAAGTATCTAGCCTAACCCTAGAGAAGTAGTGACGAGGGGTCGACATCGACACTTATTAGTGGTCCAATAAGACAGATACAGAAGAATTAAACAGATGTGAGTCAGAGAAAATAAACGAACTTACAAGTATAATACGTGGTAAAATTAGCCTCTCAACAATAACTCAAGCTCTCAGCTAATAGTTACCTCCTCAATCGGAGTATAAATCTGATGGACCTCACCAGATAGGTCGTCACAGTCCAAATAAGAAATCTCATAGATATACTGGCTTCTTGTCAATTATTACGCACGATTTCATAAGAGTATTTTATAGAAATACCGAGGCGTACGGCCCGATCCCATCATAATATGTGCACTGCCGAGGGTCGAACGATACGAACCATAGATATATCTATTTTATTGCCGAGGCGAATGGCCCGGTCACATGAGAGTATGATACATAATCCTGCCGAGGTAAACGGCCCGATCCCATCATAATGTGCGCACTACCGAGGGTCAAACGACACGAACCATAGATTTATCTATTATGCTGCCGAGGCGAACAGCCCGATCCCATTAGGATAAAAAGTTTTAATGGGTCCTTGACCCCATTCACGAATAGACGTGTGAGTTATAGATTTTAAGGGAAACCTTTCGATGAAAACGCATAACGCAGGAGAAATTCGTAAGAGGAGTACAATTATTTTGCGGTTAATCATGAAGCCCGTCGAATCTCTACAATAGCAAGTCTATCACTCTACACAAGTCTAGTCTCGATTCACAACGTAAAACAAAGGAATTTAATAGGCAAGAGACAACTCAAATAGTACAATTATAGCATGGCGGGAACCTAAGTCTACCCGGACATAACATGATCTAGCTACGTACGGACTCTCGTCACCTCGTGCGTACGTTGCCCCCACAACAAGTAGCATAGATCAAATACATCACCTAGGGGTAGTTTTCCCCTCACACAGTTAGACAGGAGACTTACCTTGCTTCGAAGTTCCATAGCCGGCTCCAACGCCACTCTAACACCTCAAACCGATGACCGTCTCTCCAAAACTAGTCAAAAAAAAAGTGCAAATCCATAAATATATACTTTATTACACATAATTAATCAATTTCCAACTCCTGTCGAAAAGTCATTAAAGTTAACTCTCGGGCCCATGTGCCTGGATTTAAAATTTTTGAAGATTAACATTACCCATAACATTACAAACTCAAATATATGAATTGTTCCTAATTCCTTGTCCAAATTCGTGGTAAAAATTTAAAATTACCAATTTCTAGGTTTTCCACCACAACCCCAAATTTTTACAAATTCTCATGCTTAAATACATATATAAACCATGTATTTAACTCATAATATGAAGAAATCACTTACCCCATAATAGATGATGAAGATCACACTCCAAAATTGCTGGAAAATTGGCTCCCATGAACAGAATGAAGTGGAATTGAGCCAAACCCCCGTTTTAAAAGAACACACTGCCCAGCGACCTTTCGCATCTGCGGTCCATTAGCGGCTTCGCAGATGTGATGCTCTCTTTCGCTTCTGCGCTTCCCCTCGCTTCTGCGGACAAAAGGTCTGCTTTTGCGAACTCACTTCTACGGCAACACTGCCGTTTCTGCGAAGCAGCCCTCCCTCTCACTTTTCGCATCTGCGATCGATCCATCGCACGTGCGACTCTGCTTCTGCGGTCCACCTGCCGCTTCTGCGACCCCTGCCTCAGTCATGCCTGGCCGCTTCTGCGAAGCCCATCTCGCTTCTGCAAGCAAAATTCCGCAGGTGCGATTGCACCAGAAGGCAGAGTTCCAGCAAATGCTTTAAGTCCAAATTTGATCTGTTAACCATCCGGAATCCACCGATGCCCCGGGACCTTAACCAATTATACCGACACGTCCCAAAACACATTATGAACTTAGTCGAGGCCTCAAATCACGCCAAAAAACATCAAAACTACGAATCAACAATCGAAATCCTTCTTTAAACTTTCAAACTTTCAAACTTCGACGAATGCGTCCGAACCATGCCAAAACATTCCGGAATGAGCCCAAACTTTGCGTACAGGTCATTAATCACAATACGAACCCTTTCCAAGGCTCGAAATCCCAAATGGACATCGATAGCGCCAAAGCCCACTTCAAACCGAACTTAGGAAATTCTTAAACCTTCAAAATACCAACCTTCCATAATAAGCGCCGAAATGCTCCCGGGTGATCCGATACTCAACCCGAACATACTCCCGAGTCTGAAATAATCATACGAACCTATTGTAACCTTCAAATTTCAATTTCGAGGCCGTTTACTCAAAAGTAAAACCTTAGCCAATTCTTCCAACTTAAAGCTTCCGAAATTAGAATTTTCTTTTCAAATCAACTTCGAACTTTCCGAAATTTAATTCCGACCACATGCACAAGTCATAAAACATGAAGTGAAGCTACTCAAGGCTTCAAACTGCTGAACGACACGCTAGAGCTCAAAACGATCGGTCGAGTCGTTACAATAAAAGAAGAGAAAAGACGTGCAAATTCTTTTCTTTTATTTATATTTTCTAAAATTGGATCAAAAAGTTTTGTCACGGAAAAGAAGACCTTGAACATAACCGAAAAAAGGAAGGAAAAAAGAAAAGAAATAGTACAAATAAAGTTTTTGGGTGTGTTTGGTACGAAGAAAATTATTTTCCGTGGAAAATATTTTCATGAAAAATGAGTGGTTTTATCACTTATTTTTCCTTGTTTGGTTGGTGAGTGAAATTTTTTTTTTGAAAAATATTATTTATTCTTTGATTGGAGAGTAGAAAATATTTGTTAAGAAAATAATTTTTTATGCTACCCTCCTCACCCCGTTCCCTCAAGACCCTGTGCCCCCCCCCCCCCCCCCC
>MCJB01048170.1:1595-14416 GCA_002018475.1 Nicotiana obtusifolia | reverse complement strand
CACCAAATACCCAATATTTTCATGATTCTATTTTCTTTCAAGAATGGCATTGTTCTTCTAAAAATTCAGACAAACTCAAAGGAACTAATGTGTTGCTTTACTTTTTTACGCGAAAATAACGTTGAAATTTGTGCTCCATAACTAAAAAAAATACTCCTTTTTTTTGTTGAAAAAGAAAGTACTATTTCTACAAACATGAAAATACTCTTTATTTTGCAATAAAAGAAAATACTTTTTACTACATCATTTTGTTGAAATGAAAGAAAATATTTTTTCTACATCATGAAAAAAAGTACTTTTTTTGTTAAAATGGAAAAAAAATATTTTTTATTGTGAAAAGAAAATGCTCATTTGTTGAAATGAAAAGAAATACTTTATCTATAACATGAAAAGAAAGTACTATTAGGGTGGTGGTAGGGTGGGAGAAGGTGGGTTGGGGTTGGGGGGGTGTGATGTGGGGGTGGGTTGGTAGGGGTTGGTGGGGATGGCGAATGGGGAAGGTTGGAAAAGAGTTTTGGAAAATGTTTTCCCTTCTCTTGATAGGGAAAACATTTTTCTCTAATTGAAGGAAAATGAATTCATGAAGAAAATATTTTTTAAAATATTTAAGCCAATCAAACATGGGAATATTGAAAAATATTTTCCGAAAATTTTTCCTTCTACCAAACACTCCCTTACTTGGTGAATTTTCGTACAAAGTTTAACCACGAGAATAAATTTCCGTTTCCACCTTTCCCAACTTCAAACTCATATATACAAACAAAAGAAGCTAAGGGAAATTTTTTATTTAATTTCTTTTCTCACCTTCTTTCCTTTCATATTTAGTTAATTAGTGTACGTGTGGATTGAAGTAAAACTATTCTATATTTATAATAAAAAAGACTTAGTCTTCTATAAGATAGAAACAAGTCTGTTTGCAGCAACTTTGTCTTTAGCATCATCTGTGCGCGCGGTGTTGTTTGTGCGCGATGCTGTTGTGGATGTGCCTGTGGCTGGGCGCTGGCAATGACTAACGGCGGGACAACAGAGTCACATGCGCGCTTGTCACTTGGAGCTGCCGAGACCACGTGGCCGACCGTAACGCTAGACGTTAAGAGGTTTCCAGAATGCCATGAGACGCGTCCAAAAAATCATAAGGTATGACTGAAAAGCCGTCTATAACAGTAAATATGCATAGGCAGACAGTTCGGTAGAAAATGAATTTCTTGCCTAGCTAAGTATTGTACATCCAATTTACGTCATATAAAGGAAAAATATCCATTTCTCCTTAGCATAAAGTTCTCAACAATGACTTCTTTTCCTATGCTCTTCATCTCATTTCTTCTCATCATCGAAGGTAAGAAGAAAGACTTCACCTTAAAAAAGACAACATCTTTTTCTTTTTAATCTAAGAAAATCATCATGTCTTGTCATTTCTCGTGCTTAATTTATTGAGTATTAATTTCTTTTCGGGTCACTCCAGAATTTAAGTTCTATAATTTTTTATTAATTATTTGTTTAATCTTTAAGGTTCTTAAAATTAAATTCATCATATTTTTAAAATTATACATTTATATCTACTATTTTTTATACTTATACTAAATTATTACACATAATTTTATGCTTAATATTAATAGTATTGGATTCAAATGTAACCTGGCATCGCAACACTGCATCCGCCCCTAATTCATTTTAGTACTTGACTGTGTTTGTTTTTTCCTTCTAAAATTCAGGCATCCGTGGACAACCATGTTCTTTTGCCGATATCATAATGGAGCAAAATCAGACAGGGATCATAGTACATTCAAAGCCAGAATTTAAAGTTTCGTTGTTTAATGCCTGTCCTTGTCTTCAAACAAATGTGATATTAAACTGTACAGGATTTAAATCAGCAGAGAAGATAGAACCTAATGTTTTGGTGATCAACGGAAGTAAGTGTAGTCTTCCAAAAGGATCGTTTATTCCTCCATTTACAGGTTATGTTTTTAGCTATGCCTGGGATTCTCTGTTTCCATTTAAGCCACTTTCCTCGAAGTCTGATTGTTAGAAAATTGATAGAATAACAAGGAATTTTTTTTTTTATATGTGTACATATTGATGAATTTAATATCGAAAACTGTGTTTGTTTTTTGTCTGATGAAATTCTCTATTTTTTAGAAGTAATGACAGAACCAGAAATTCAACTTTATGGGTTTTGAATTTAGAACGATGTCTTTATTGGGTTCTACATTTAATATGTGTACATATTTAATAAATTTATTAATACAAATATAATTTTTGAGCTAGAACTATTATGTTTGATCGAACCCGCTTCTACCTCCGCCTTTGTTTGGAAGTACTAACTACATTCTTATTTATAAAAGGCAAAATCGTTGAGGACCCCCTGAACTTGACAACTTTTGTTTAGTTTCTCCTTAAACTTCACATGGTTTTTAATATTCTCCTAAACTTGGCAATTTTATAGCCTTGACCCCCCTGGACACTGACAACCCGTGGGCTTGTGACACTCACACTGCCATATGAATTTTTTTGTCCATGTGGTATTTTTTTACAATAAAATATATATTTTTATGTTTTTAAGTCCACCAACTATCTAAATCATTATTTTCGTGCCAAAATTTTTATTAAAAAAAAACTTGAAACAACGTTATTGTGACTCTAATTTTTTATTTAGCTAAAGATAATGATATTTTAATCAAGTTACTTTTACATATTTGGTTAGTAAAAGAAAGAACACACAATTAACATATTATCATTGCATCTAAAAAGATAAAAAAAATAATAATATGTTGTTGGAGCTCCATATATTGGCTAAAGAAATATTTTAGCTAAAATTGTAAAACTCGGATCAAATATTTGTGAATTTGACTCAAAAAGAAAAAATACATAGTTTAAATAAATAGTCATTGCATGAAAATAAAAATAAAAGCAGATAATATTTTTTTCTTTTTACAGAAAATATACCATTTCAACTTCATTTCTTTGGCTAAATCTTTTTTTTTATTTGGCTAAAATAAATAGAGTTTCAACTAACTCTTGTAGATTTGGACCGGAAAAAAAGATATTTAAGAAGAAATAACGAGAAATTCAATTGGAACAAATATATATTTCATTATGTGGCAATTATTATTTGAAAAATACCCCACTTGAAAGCTAATTTTTCGATTTTTCTTCCCTCCTGAGAGTGTATTCACGCTCTTTGTCACATTAGCATCTAGAGGGGTCAAGACTATCAAATTTTCAAGTTCGGGGGGGAGGGGAGGGGGGGTATTGAAGATCACATGAAGTTTAAGGGGGAACTAAATAAAAGTTATCAAGTATAGAGGGTCCCGTGTAATGACTCAACCAGTTGTTTTGCTTTCTAGAACCCCGTTCCCTTATATAAGAATCCCCTGATGACTTGCGGGGATGATTAGATCGGATTTTGGAAGGGTTCAGGTTGAAATCGGAACACTTAGTTCCTTAATATTGGCTTAAAAGGGGTTGCGTTTGACTTGAGTCAATATTTTGAGTAAACGACCGCGGAACCGGGATTTGACGGTCCCATTAGGTTTGTATGATGATTTTGGACTTGGGTGTATGGATCGAGTTTTGGATGACCTGGGAGCGTTTCGGCGCTTAATATTGAAAGTTGACGCATTGGAGGTTTTCAAGTTCTTTAAGTTTGGTTTGAAGTAGGATTTGAGGTTATCGAGGTCTGTTTGGGATTTTAAGCCCAGGAATAATTTCGTGTAATGATTTAAGACTTGCACGCAAAATTTGGTGTCATTCCGAGTAGTTTAAGTATGATTTGGCGCGTTCGGAGTAAGTTGAAAGAACTTGAAGTTCATAAGTTAATTCGATTTGGTTTGGAGTGTGATTCTTAGTTTTGGTGTTATTTTTCGTGTTTCGAGAGGCCGAGCAGGTCCTTCTTGTGGTTACGAACTTGTTAGTATGTTTGGGCGAGGCTTCGGGGTACCGGATGCCATTCGGTTGATGCGCGGAACTCGTTTGGACTTGGAGAGATGGCTGAAACAGCAAAGCTTCTGGTGCAATCGCACCTGCGAGGAGCTAGCCGCAGGTGCGAGCTCGCGGGTGCGAGCGTGTGACTGCAAAAGCAGTTTTGAGCGGGTTGGCTGTGGCCCGCAGAAGCATAGAGATTTCGCAGAAGTGGCCTCGCTTCTGCGAGAGAAGGGCCGCAGGTGCGAAGAGGGTCAGCCAGGCCTGGGTCGCAAATGCGAGCGGCGAGCCGTAGAAGCGGGCTCGCAGGTGCGGTGTCCTTTCTGCAGGTGCGCCCAGTGCTGGGCTTCGAGCATTCCACAAAAGCGGCCTATGTTCCGCATAAGCAAAAATCGTTGGAGGCAGTGAAGTTCTTTTAAAACGGGACTTAGGCTATTTTGGTTCATTTATTTCATTTCTTAGGCGATTTTGGAGCTTCTTAGAGAGGGGTTTTCACTTAACACTTTGAGGTAAGTAATTTCTATATGAGATGAGTTTAATACATGTATTTTGGGTGGAGTCTTAGCATATAAGTGTAGAAATTATGGGTTTAGTTGAAAAATCTAAGTTTTGATAAAAATGAGATTAAGGCACGAAAATGGTTATTGGATTGATTGAAAAATATATATTTAAGTTCGTGAGGTTATGGGTAACGATTATTTTTGAAAATTTTCGGAATCCGTGCACATGGGCCCGGGGATGAATTTTAAGAATCTTCCAGTTTGGGTTGGGTCATTACTCTAATAGCTAAATTATTAACTTTTGAGCGTATATTGATTATTTTATATACCATTTGACGTCGGAAAGTAAGCTTTAGGACGAGGTAAGTCTCTTGCCTAACCTTGTAAGAGGAAATTTACCTCATAGGTGATTTAAATTACTATTTCCTTCTAATTGTGGGGGCTATGTACGCACAAGGTATCGAGAGTCCGTGCGTAGCTACTAATTATGCTTATGAATAGGTAGTTTAGGACCCAAATCATGAAACACTTGTAATGTTTGCACCTTACTTGTTAATGAAAGTGCCTAAATTATATTGGAACTTGATAGAGGAATTGTAAAAGGCCGAATTTCACTTACTTGAGTTTTGACCGGTTACTTGACCGTTATTAGATATTGTGCTTCTTTGTGTATTAGCCTTGTAATAGTTTCTAAATCGGATGTTCATAAAGTAACCTCTCTTCTTGTGGAGCGGGCCGAATGCCTCGGCAGTAGAATAGATGTAGCTATGGTTCGTGGCGCTCGACCCTCGGCAGTGTATAACATTATTCTGGATCAGGCCGTACGACCTCTGCATAAATCGTGCGTGATAATACTCGGAGCCTAATTATGCTTGATATTATTTTATGGCTGGAGAGATTATAATTGTTAAATGATAGAAATTGACTTGGGATTTACTAGTTTTGAAAGAATTGTTTATTCACTGCTTGCTATTGAGTTACTATTATTATTTACATAAAATATGCTTATTTTGAATTTTTATATTTTATTGTTAGCCCATAGTAAGTGTCGATGTCGACCCCTCGCCACTACTTCTTTGAGGTTAGACTAGATACTTACTGGGTACATGTTGTTTATGTACTCACGCTACATTTCTGCACTAATCGTGCAGGATCTGAGGTAGGTGCATCTGACGGTCATATCGACGCACACCCCATACCCCGAGGCCTAGTGGTGAGCTGCTTTCTGAGCCGTTCTGCAATACCTAGACAATACCTAGAGTCTCTCTTTTGCATTTATTTTCTGTCTATTTTTATTTCATACAGTAGTTAGAGTTTTGTATATTCTATTAGTTGCTCATATACTTGTGACACCAGGTCTTGGAAGACATACTAGTAGACTTTATGGTTTTGGAGTTTTATGTTACTGTATTTGCGCACTCATTAACCTTCATACTTTCTTAAATTTTCTACTCCTTATTTTTCTTAATAAATGGAATGCAACTACTTGGAATTTTTATCAAAAATAGCAATTATATAATTAGTTCACCGTTGGCTTGCCTAGCGGCGACGCTGGGTGCCATCACGACCTATAAGAGAAACTGGATCGTGACATCCCGAACACTTCTGCCTTTATAAAACATAGTTTCAGAAAGTTGGATCCTTTACATAATTAATAGGCATTCTTTTTTATATAACTACTTTTATATAGTCTATACTATATTAAAAGCACGAAGTCCCTTAGCGAAATGTCGTTCGTCTTTTTTTACCCTTTTAAAGTAGATTTCACCATTAGACAAAATAGTCATTTACTTAAGTTCCTAATATTTAGGACTTTGAAATTAACTAAAAATAATTAATATTTAGTTATTAAGTTTTTCCTTATTTAGATTATATAAAATAATTCCTTATATGTAGGAATTTAAAGTCAAATAAAATTTAACTTATACAAATACATTCTTAATTTAGGTAAAATAACTATTAGCCGGTCATTTATGTTTCTTCCGTATAGAATAAAGTGATCTTGACTCCGATTCCAAAAAGTTAATTCGATAGATATATTAAAAAAGTTAACTAGATAGATATATTGCTTAACGACTATGTTTCTTCCTAAAGACACATACAAGCCTAAGTATTTATGAAACGTAATAGTTTAAACAAAGCCATATATTGAAAATCAACGAGGATTTTGGTTTTGGAAACCTAGAATATTTTTGAAAACTGCCGTGAGATTTAGTTGCTTAATAGTATATGTCAATTTTGAAACATAAATATTCTGATATTTAAAAATAAATACAGAAGTTCTAGAAATAAACCTAACAAAAAGTAAAAATATGTATGCTACCTAACAATGTAAAACTTTAGGGAGTAATTTATATGAAGTTAATTGCTACAAAGTTGAGTTCGCTGATGTATCCAATTTATACCTTTTAAAAATAAATTATTCCTTCAACAAATGAATATATGTTAAAAAGTTATATTAATATTTTAAAAAAAAACTCTAATAGGATTGACAATCATTATATTCATGATTTAACATTATTTATTCGTTACATTTTATTATATAACTCAAACACAAATATTACAATAATATATATTTGACTTTTTTTGAACTAGTTTTAGTATACGTGCATTGCACGTGTGTATAGTGTCTATCAATTAAAAATATATACATTGACGTTAAAATAAAATACAATATTTATTTTTAAGATAAAAATTATTTTTCTCATATTAATTGTATTAGATATCCTCTTAATATGCATAGATGATGAATTTAGTTAAATTTAGTTGTACATTATTTTGTAATTATGCATATCTTATAATATAATTTACAAATATGTTAAATTGTATCTCACTTGAAATCTCTTTATGAATATATTTTGGATTCTACTAATTTCATCCTCATGTCACGACCCAAAATCCCAACCATGATCGTGATGGCGCCTCTCATGAAGACAAGGCCAGCCGATTCAACTAAACTTCATTCAAACAGTTAAACAATACAAAAATAATATAAGTACGGTTTAATAATAGCAATTTACGGCAAAATACAGTGAACCATCCCGACTACAGCCCGAACCGGGGTGTCACAAAGTCATGAGCAACTAATGAAAATCCTAATAATAAGATTACTAATATAATATCTTGGCACAATTGTTCGAAGATACTGGAAATAACAAGATAAAAGAGATACGGGGCTGTGGACGCCAACAACTACCTCGTAGTCTCTGAATCGCTGCTTTGACAGTAGTAATCAATGTCTCAGAGCTGAACCGATAACGCCTGAATCTGCACACATGGTGCAGGGAGTAATTTGAGTACTTCCAACTCAGTGAGTAATAATTATAAATAATAACTGAGAGTAAGGAAACACATAAGGCATACAATAACCCATAATGAAACAGTAAAACATGTAAATAATCAAGTCAATAACATGATGTAAAAGAAAATATCATGACTGGCCAAGTCATATCTCGTGACGGCGTATCACCCGTTCCCATGGGGTACCCGGCGCTTACTGTGGGGGGTGCAGTAGCGCAATATCACGTGACGGTGTGTCACCCGATCCATTCACATCACATCTCGTGGCGGCGTGCCACCCCATCCCATTAAAATCATTTAAAAATATCATTTGAATTTAAAAAATGAATCAAATCAGTTAGAAGACAGTGATAAATTACCCTTGAAGGGTTCACATAACCGGCATGAAGCCCAAATAATACCTCTGAAGGGTTCACATAACCGGCAGGAAGCCCAAATAATACCCCTGAAGGATTTACATAACCGGCAAGAAGCCCGAATATGGCAATCAGCCCAAATCGTGATGATCACACGTAAGTTTCAATCAAATATATAGTAAAATCATCAATCGGGACGGACCAAGTCACAATTCCCGGTAGTAAACGACCCCACGCTCATTATCGAGCGCGTGCCTCACCTCCATATAGCACTATGATGTGCCATCCGGGGTTTCAGACCCTCAGAACATCATTTAAGATCATTACTCACCTCAAACCAGCTAAATCCTTAGCCCGCGACGCCTTTGCCCTTCAAATTGGCCTCCACGCGCGTCGAATCTACCCAAAATTGTAACGAATACGTCACAATTAATTCGATTAAGTCAATACAATTTATAGGAATAAATTTCATATGAAAATACTAATTTTTTTCCAATAAAAATCTGAAATTTGCACTTAAATTCACCCGTGGGGCCCACATCTTGGAACCCGACAAAAGTTACAAAATATGAATACCCATTCCGATACGAGTTCAACCATACCAAATTTACCAAATTCCGATAACGAATCGACCTCCAAATCTTAAATTTTCATTTTTGAAAGATTTTACAAAAATTCCGATTTCTTTCATCAAAACTCGAATCAAACGATGAATATGACCATGGATTTATGAAATATAGTCACTTTCGGATGTAGAACACTTACCCAGTCGAAGCTATGAAGAAATCCTCAAAAATCGCCCAAGAACCGTGCTCCAAAAATCCAAAACGAAATGAAGAAAATGACCATTTTCGGTCCTTAAGTTTCTGCAATCTAGTCGCTAAAACAGCAGTACCAGCCAATTTTAATCTATCGTAACTTTCTGTATATATGTCCAAATGATGGATGGTCTATCATTTTGGAAACTAGATTCAAAGGGCTATAACTTTCATGTTTTGCAATTTTTCTGATTCCTTATAGATTACAAGATATGGGCTTCCAAACTGGACTACTCGCACTAGTTTTCTGCAATTTTTTTTTTCTTCAATTTTTTTTTCATTTTTCTAAAGATGAAATAGTCCGTTTAACCACCCGAAACTCACCCGAGCTATTCGGGACCCCGTTCGAATATACCAACAAGTCCTAAAACATATTATGGACTTAGTCGAGGCCTTAAATCACAATCAACAATGCTAAAAAACACGAATCATACCACAATTCAAGCCTAATGAAACTAATAAATTCCAACTTCTACATTCGATGCCGAAACCTATCAAATCGAGTCCGATTGACCTCAAATTTTGCACACAAGTCATAAATGACATAGCGGACCTATGAAGATTTTCAGAACTGGGTTCCGACCCCGATATCAAAAAGTCAACTCCTCGGTCAAACTTTCCAAAAATCTTTCATTTTCCAACATTCGCCCAAAATGCGTTGAATTGTCCTACGGACTTTCAATTTCAAATCCGGACATACGCCTAAGTCCGAAATAACCATACGAAGCTATAGCAACTCTCGAAATTCCATTCCGACCCTCGGATCAAAATCTCGCCTAACAACCGGAAATCGCCAAAATATTAACTCCACCAATTCAAGCCTAATTCTACATGGAACCTCCAAAACCAATTCCGATCACACTCCTAAGTCATAAATCATCTCCCGAAACTAATCGAATCGTCGGAATTCACATCCGAGCCCTCTAACTCATAAGTCAACATCCGGTTGACTTTTTACAACTTAAACCTTCTTGAAAGAGACTAAGTGTCTCATTTCTTACCAAATCTACTCCGAACGCAAACCATTCAACGTGATTACATAAAATACGGATAGCGAAGCATAATAAAGCAGAAATGGGGAGAACGGAGCGGTAACTCACGAGACGACTAGCTGGGTCGTCACATTCTCCCCCACTTAAACAAACGTTCGTCCTCGAATGAGTCAAGAAACATACCTGAAGTCTCAAATAGGCGAGGGTATCTGCTCCGCATCTCCCGCTCGGTTTCCCAGGTAGCCTCCTCCACGGACAGACCTCTCCATTGAACTTTCACTGAAGCTATCTCCTTGGACCTCAACTTCCGAACCTGACGATCCAAAAATCGCCACTGGCTCCACTTCATAGGTCAAATCATCATCCAACTGAATCGTGCTGAAGTCCAAAATATGAGACGGGTCCCCAATATACTTCCGGAGCATAAAAACATGAAATACTGGGTGAACACTCGACAGACTGGGTGGCAAAGCAAGCTCATAAGCCACCTCCCCGATTCTCCGAAGTACTTCAAACGGCCCAATAAACCGAGGACTCAATTTCCCTTAATTCCCGAATCTCATAACACCTTTCATGAGCGAAACCTTCAGCAAGACCTTCTCGCCAACCATGTAAGACACATCTCGAACCTTCCTATCGGCATAACTCTTCTGCCTCGATTGTGTTGTACGAAGCCTCTCCTGGATTGTTTTCACCTTCTCTAAAGCATCCTGAACCAAGTCGGTCCCCAATACCCTAGCTTCGCCGGGCTCGAACCAACCAGCCGGAGATCTGCACCGCTTCCCATACAGAGCCTCATACGGAGCCATCTGAATACTTGACTGGTAGCTGTTGTTATAAGCGAACTCTGCAAGCGGTAGAAATTCATCCCATGAACCTCCAAAATCAACAACACATGCACGCAACATGTCCTCCAGTATCTGAATGGTACGTTCTGACTGCCCATCCGTCTGAGGATGAAATGCTGTACTCAATTCCACTTGAGTACCCAACTCCCTTTGCACAGCTTTCCAGAATTGCAAAGTGAACTGCGTACCTCTATCTGAAATGATAGAAACTGAAACACCATGCAGCCGGACAATCTCTCGGATATAAATCCTTGCCAACCGTTCTGAAGAATAGGTAGTACACACAGGAATGAAGTGCGCGGACTTGGTCAGCCGATCCACAATCACCCAAATAGCATCGAACTTCTTCAAAGTCCGTGGGAGTCCAACAACAAAGTCCATAGTGATCCGCTCCCATTTCCACTCGGGAATAGCTATCTGCTGAAGCAAACCACCTGGCCTCTGATGTTCATATTTTACTTGCTGACAGTTGAGACACCAAGCTACGAATCCCACAATATCATTCTTCATCCTTCTCCACCAATAATGTTGCTTCAAATCCTGGTACATCTTTGCGGCACCCGGATGAATGGAATACCGCGAGCTATGGGCCTCTTCCAGAATCAACTCCCGAAGCCCATCCACATTAGGCACACAAATCCGACCCTGCATCCTCAACACCCCATCGTCACCGATGGTCACATCTTTAGCATCATTATGCTGGACTCTGTCTTTAAGGACAAGCAAATGGGGATCGTCATACTGATGCTCCCTGATGCGATCGTATAACGAAGACCGAGAAACCACACAAGCCAATACCCATTAGATTCCGAGATGTCTAATCTCACAAACCTATTGGCCAAGGTCTGGACATCGACTGCGAGAGGTCTCTCTCCAACTGGAATGTATGCCAAGCTCCCCATGCTCACTGCCTTTACGCTCAAAGCATCGGCCACCACGTTGGCCTTTCCCGGATGGTATAATATAGTAATATCGTAATCCTTGAGCAATTCCAGCCATCGCCGCTGCCTCAAATTTAGATCCTTCTGCTTGAACAAATGTTGAAGGCTACGATGATCAGTGAACACCTCAAAAGATACGCCGTATAAGTAATGCCTCCAAATCTTTAAAGCATGAACTAGGGCAGCCAGCTCCAAATCATGCACGAGGGTAGTTCTTCTCATGAGGCTTCAACTGACGAGAAGCATAAGCAATAACTCTACCCTCCTGCATTAGTACACAACCGATCTCAATTTTTGAGGCATCACAATATACGGTGTACGAACCCGAGGCTGACGGTAGAACCAATACTGGAGCTGTGGTTAAGGCTGTTTTGAGCTTTTGAAAGCTCTCCTCACACTTGTCCGACCAGACAAATGGAACACCCTTCTGGGTCAATTTGGTCAAGGGCGGCGTAACCTGCCAACCCAAGAAAACTACGAATCTCTGTGACTGAGGACGGTCTAGGCCAACTCTAAACCACCTCTATCTTCTTCGGATAAACCTGAATACCCTCACTGGACACCACGTGCCCCAAGAAAGCCACTGAATCGAGCCAAAACTCAAACTTAGAGAATTTCGCATAAAGCTTATCTTCCCTCAGTCTCTGCAATACAACCCGCAGATGCTCTGCGTGCTCTTCCTGGCTACGCCAGTACACCAGAATATCATCAATAAATACTACCACGAACGAATCCAGATAAGGCCGAAATACATTGTTCATTAACTGCATGAACGCTGCTGGAGCATTGGTTAGCCCGAAAGACATAACAAGAAACTCATAGTGGCCATATCTAGTCCGGAAAGCAGTCTTAAGAATATCTGCATCCCTGATCTTTAACTGGTGATATCCTGAAAGGAGATCAATCTTAGAGAACACTCGTGCTCCCTGAAGCTGATCAAATAAATCATCGATGCGAGGCAAAGGATATTTGTTCTTGATTGTTACCTTTTTCAATTGCCTATAATCGATGCACATTCTCATCGTGCCATCTTTCTTTTTCACAAATAGAACCGGTGCACCCCAAGGTGACACACTAGGCCGAATGAACCCCTTATCTAGGAGTTCCTGAAGTTGCTCCTTTAATTCTTTCAACTCTGCGGGTGCCAT
>MCJB01048169.1:64417-119255 GCA_002018475.1 Nicotiana obtusifolia | reverse complement strand
ATGGATTAATTCTAACTTATCATTGGCTCTATTTCCTTTTGAAGGGAAGGGTCTCTTGGTCATTTTTCCTTCTAAACAGGATTCACATGTTGGTAGTGCCTCCACTTTCAATGAACTCAGGGGTCCATTAGAAACCAACCTTGATATCCTATTTAGATTTATATGACCTAGACGTAAGTGCCATAAATAAGTTTGACTCAATTCAGAAATACGCTTTCTTTTATGTGACAGGTCAACGTTATTTAGCTCTTTTGGTTGCATGATTTCAGGAGGAATATTAAGTATAAACAAATCATTTACTCTAGCAGCAGTGTAAATAAAAAGTCTATTATACTTAATAATAGCAGAGTTATTAATAAAAAAGACATTATAACCAGCATCCATTAATCTAGAAACTGAAAGCAAATTCCTTCTAATGGAAGGTACATATAAAACGTCTTTTAAATTCAAAACTCTATCACTACTAAACTCAACTCTAATGTATCCTAATGCTAAATTTGGAACTATTATGGGGGCCCCTTGGGAATTTCTGTCCATCAATGGCCAATCAGATATATGCTAATTACCTGGTGGGAAACGAAGGCCAGCAACACAATCCACAAAACTATTTTGAATATTACTCCCTTGATAATTTGTTGGACAACCTGGAAACATAGGTGTGCATGCGCCAATGGGAAAAAAAAATTCCGGTGTACCACATGAAGCAGGAAATCAGTTGGATTATCGATGCTACTGTTGGGAATAAATCCCCTAGAGAAATAATATTTAGAGTAATAAAAGCGGAATAATAACGTAATACGAAGATACGATAATTAACAAGAATAAAAGAGTGAGAACGACACGAAGAATTTTACGTGAAAAACCCTTTTGAATAAGGAAAAAAAACCACAGCCCGAGACGAGCAACTGATTTCCCTATAGCAAGGAATTTTACACTTTGTAGATCCGAGTAAAATACTCCAAAGACCACAACAACGCTCAAAAGAAATAACACTCTTTTGATATTCTCACCTCACTACAGTATTGAAACCTTACTCTTTCTTTCTCTCTTTTTGTTGGTGCGTAGAAATGAGAGTTGGAGCTCTCCTTTTATAGCCGAAGTCTCACTCTCTAAAGCCTACTATATTTGATAATTTATACACACTTTTCCTTCTTTTTCTTCAATGTCAACAAAGTTGGCTACCAACCAAAGACATTCAACAAAGTTGGCTACCAACCAAAGAAATATTGAATGAGATGGAACTTATAACTTGAAGTTGTCTTGGATTCATCTTTGTGATATGGTGGAGAAGCTGAAGCCAATCCCTTTAGTCTCCTACATTACATGGAACAAACCAACAAGGACTAATGAAACTGAATACTGATGGAAGTTTCATTAAGGATAGTGGCAAAGCTGGGATGGGAGGTGTTCTAAGAGATCAAGATGGTGACATTATCATGGCTTATACCTCTCCAACTCAATGCAGCAGTAATAACGTCGCAGAAGCCAAGCCAATTCGATGGCCATCAACTAGTGCATCAATAATGGCTATAGGAATATTGTGGTTGTATGGGGTCGGATACAATCGGGCACATAAGGAATATCGGTCTTGGGTACAAACCGAGGTCGGTCCATATTGAATCGAGACCAGCGCTTCAAGAAGAAAGATTCGAGGTCGGACATCATTGGATCGGAGCCAAAGCATTCGAAATGAGGCGGTCAAGACCGGTCTGGGTAAAAGCATCTTATGGTAAAAATATCAGTTTCATGTAACGGAAGGGCCGGAAATCTCATGGTATACAGTTATCTCGGTGGAAATCACGGCTCTAATTATCAGATACGTTAGACCAGTATTTTTAGGGATATTTTACCTTGTAATTAAGTCTTTTACCTTGTATAGAATTACTTTTTCTCCCCCTATGAAATGAACTCAATTCCATTGTACAAGGAATAATATACTATCAGTAATACAAGCTATCATTTCTGACTATCTCCTGCTTAAACCGTTTATTTTCAGTATTACTCATTCCATCACAGCAAAGTCATTCAACCTTTTTGGTTTGTTTATTCTCTCGTTTATTTAAAATCATTCTTTATTCATCGCTATTTATTTTATTGTAACCAATTCACGTATCCTTAATACCACGTACAAATTCAATTGTTACCTGTATTTTTAGGGTAAACAGTGGTGGAAGTAGACTCCCAACTAATTGCTGACATGGTGAAGAAGCAAAGTACCAACAAGTTGAATCTATAGAGAATCATTGAAGATATAGTTTTAAAAATGAAACAATCAAATTTCAGCGTTCTCCACTGCTACAAGGAAGCGAACCAAGTGGCTAATTTTCTAGCTAAATTGGGATCTTCCACTGGATAGGAAACAATCTTCTTGAATTATCGGCATCTACCTGCTGGTGCCAAGGGCTTCATTTTGCTGGATAAATGGCAACTTCCTTCGATTAGATCCAAATAAGACAAGGCTAACTTTCTTGTAAGCTAAGTAACATTGAATAAGCTGGATAGGATGATTATGTAGAATCCCTATTTCAGCTATTTTTGAAGATTGATTTATATCAATCTTGTATTGTATTTTGGAGGTAAGGTTTGGTCCCCATCGTGTAGCCACCTTTTATGATGAAATACAACTCTTAGGCATTGCCTGATTTATTTTTAAAAAAAGAAAGTATTTTTATATAATGTTAGGATCGACTACTTGAACACAGTTGAACTGATAAAGTAAAGAAGAAGAAGAAAAATCTGGAAGAAAGAAAAAATTGGAGGTAGAGAGAGAGAGAAAGAGAGAGAAGAGAGAGAGAGTCGAGTTCGTGTAACACTCGTTAGGATAAACTCCAGAAAATAAAGAGTATTTACAATTACAGAGAATAAAAGGATAATAAACAGTACAACCTAAAAAATAGGTCGGGACGCTGCCCCGCCCCCTCGCCCCCACACGCCTCGACAACCTCAACGCGGAGGTTGATTCGCGTGAACATTAATATATGACAGTACATCACATATTAATCAGACTCCACACCAAATACATGACCACATTGATTTGATAACATAAAAGTAATACCTAGATAATACAAAAGACGATGACATTATTAGTAAATAAAAGGACATATATGAGCTTAGCCATATATAAAACATTTAAGTTCACTATTTCCAACAAAACATCCCAACTCTAGGAATGGAACTCCAAACCAAGATCTAAAATTTCACCTTTTTGACTATAATTTCACCATGTATAGAATTTCCATGTTCTACTTTCTAGGGTGTAAAACCCTAGCTAATTATATTATTGATTAATTAGTTAACTTAAGAACTTCAATTCCCATTTTTAAATAAAGTTGCAGTCCCAATCCCATAAGGGCACATCAGAAAAATCCAAATCATTTGAAGTTTCCACAGGTTGTGAACTACGAGCATGCTCCTCTCCAGAGGATGAGCTTTCCATTAAGTAAACATCGAGTGCGGGTAAATTTTTATTGTTTGAAGGACTAATATTCTGGTTTGGAGGTGTAGGCACATCATCTCCAGTAGCATTTAGTGGTTGAGGGGGTACAGTTCCTTCAATACTACCAAAACGAGCTGGCCTTCTGTCAAATGCCCTAGGACACTTTGATTTCTTGTAAACTCTGCATAAGCTGAATTCATGCCGCAACTGCATACAATTTGAATAGTTTTATAAGTTCTTGGCATAGGCAAGATTTTTTTTGGAACAAATGAATAAATTAAACTGACAGTATATATGTCGACATTTTGACGAAGCAGTGTCGGTTGATACCAATTCATTGAAGGTGCATCCGCGCCTAGCTCTATTCTCAACGGCGTAAAAAATATTTACTCAATCAAGTTCATTAGAATAAGGTAATTAAATATAATTATCTATGATAAGAATTAATAAGTAATGCTTGTATTAGGGTATGCTATCTCCATCATATCCCTTGAGTGCGATCCTTGTCGGACGTTGCGTGAACGCGGGATGCCTTGTGCACCGCGCTGCTCTTCTTTTTTGTTTTTTGTTTTTCTTTTCTTTTTTAAGAATCAATAAGTAACCTGATAGCAACCTACTATAATTATTAGACCATATTGATTAATTGAGTAAAAAAAATCTTTGTATTATCAATAACAATAATAAGTCACTTCATACTTTATATATGTGAAGTTATTATTAATGGTGCATGACTATTGTGTCTTTCTCGAGAAAGAGACATGTTGCTACCTGATACAACATCAGAATATCTAGATATTATTGTCATATAATTTGCACGGAAGCTAGAACTTTTTATTGTTTACAAGTAAAGAAAGAAAGAAACATAACTTATTAAAGTTATTAATGACCGGACGAAATCAAGAAATAATCCCTCACGTGCGAAATTATAATCCCTTTTAAAATCAAACAATTCCATCGAATTGAGTATGATTGTATGTGTGATAGCTTCTACTATACCAGGAATATCAATGAACCCGATTATTGCAATTGCTCAGGATAGCCTTTTTTAGCTTCTAGGATCTATTTCTTAGTTCAAGATCCCTCTTACTAACTGGAATAAAAAAATTAGTAGATCTGTTCCGCCCAAAATGAAAATGGACTAGAGTTATGAACTTATAATCATGGAATCGACTATCATAACAGTTTCATAAAATTTGTAAAAGCTCTACACAATAATAACAAGAGGAACGAAAGAAACATAAATTTTCAGGCAAATGTATACTTCAGTAGGGCCAAGCAAATGTATATTTTGTTTTTTTGTGTAATATATAAATTTGAGATAAGGAAAAGTCTTCCCTACCAATCTTTACACTGCTTAGATCCCAACATATAATTCCAAGTACATGCAGACATTTTGTATAGTATTGTGCTTGTCCAATTCAAAACTTGTTTTTTTGTGGAGGCTAGGTTTTATGTTCCTCTTTATATTTTTTGGAATTTAATTTACTATGTAGGGGTTTATATCAAATCCTACTCCACTTCAAGGTGGCACTAAAATAACAATAATAAAAAGAATTTTAGTAGGCTACAGGGTGTGAGAAAGAAATTGCTTTTGCACGATATTAATTTGATGGTTAAAAATCAAAAAATACATATATATATATATATATATATATATATATATGAGCAAGAAAAATATCTATAACTTATTTTACTGTGTGGTAGAGCATAAAAGTTCATTTAAATATTGCCATGTTAGATTATTCTGACCTATATATATATAGTGGAAGCAGAGGCGGACCTACCTTAGGGTAGGGGGTGTCACCGCCCTCAGTAATTTAAAAAAAGTATATATATATCCATGTTAGATCATTCTGACCTATATATAGTGAAAGAAGAGGCGAACCTACCCTTAGGGTAGGGGGTGTCACCGTCCTCAGTAATTTTTTTAAAAAAAGTATGTATATATATATATATATATATATATATATATATTAAATAATAGGTATATATTTTGATTGACACTCTAAGACTCAAAGTTTAGATAATTGCATTGGTTGATTTGAAGGGGTACAACTTGACTTTAGTACGGTGCTTGGGTTCAGTTCCTACTCAAACTTTTATTTGATGGTACTGTCCCGACACTTTTAAATTCTGGATCTGCCTCCAAGTGAAAGGGAAAAAGTAGATGAAGAAGCATATGCCAAACACTACTACATGACTAGCTAGTTAGTACCTAAAAGAAAGAAGAATACTACAGGAGTTCTTTTAATTTTTACTTTTGGTGCGGAGAGGTCCATACCAGAAACGAGGAAGGGGAGTAAAAAAGTATTACAGAAGTCTAACACTTGCAACATACTCCCTTAGTCGTATTTGATGTGTCATATTTTCCCTTTTAGTCTAAGAAAAAAGATATTTTTTAATATTTTAAAAAATTATTTTAGATTTCACTTTTTATCTTAATGATATAACTTATAGATACATAAATATCTATGATTTATTTTTATTTTTATTTTTAAATTTCGTGACTAGCCAAGCAATATTACATAAGTTAAATAATACGAGTTGAGAGTTCTAACAATGAATACCCAATTCTCAGACATTAAATTCACTGGATCTGTATAAAACAATTGATAAATGGACATTGAGCCTAACTCATCCCAAAAGCTAGCTTATGAGATGAGGATCGTCCAAGACCATATAAGGAGACCAAAGACCTCAGATGAGGATTGTCCAAGACCATATAAGGAGACCAAAGACCTCAAATCCCACCGATGTGGGACAACTCAACACACCCCCTCAAGCCCACAGTACTCTAGAGCTATACCATGATAAATGGACCTTGGGCCTGACTCAACCCCAAAAGCTAACTTATGAGACGAGGATTGTCAAAAATAATATAAGGAGACCAAAGACCTCAAATCCCACCGATGTGGGATAACTCAACATACCCCCTCAAGCCCACAGTACTCTAGAGCTATACCATGATAAATGGACCTTGGGCCTGACTCAATCCCAAAAGCTAACTTATGAGACGAGGATTGTCAAAAATAATGTAAAAAGACCAAAGACCTCAAATCCATCCGCAGGACAACTCAACAAAAATGATCAATCTAGTACATTATATTGATTATGCTTTCTTGTCAGAACCACTTTCAATGTAATCATCACAAAACATGTCACAACGTTGAGAAACAGACATATGTATGATGTGAGTGGCGGATCTATATATGCTTAGTTGTGGTGCAAGTGAACATAAATTATTGGCTAAAACCCTAAAAAAATTATAGACATATTATTTATTTATACTGTGAAAATCATCACTCATTTTTTACAACTGCGACCCTCTATTTATATTTTTTTCTTTTGTTTCGTCCTGGAAAAACTAAATTCAATTAACACCTTCTTTAGAAAAGCTTAATTTTCATCAAAACAATATAATATGCACTTTCCTTACTTGTTAACAACTTAACATTTTGCTTTCAGTTTTACTTAATAGATTGAATAGAAAGAAAAATTAAACTATCTCTGGTCAATAATAAGTTGGTTTGTATATGACCTGTTAGGTATGGAGCCTGATTGATATGTAAACTACTTTCGAGGTTCAACCTCCAGTTATACTCTATAATTATAAATACCCAATATTATTAATAAACACACTCCAGCGCCGTGGAAGTTGCAATACGGGGTGTTACCACGCAATTATTGTTTCTCTCTCTTCTCTTCGGAAATTCTCTCTACTCTCTCCTCTAACAAAACTTCTTCTTTCTTCTCTCACTTCTTCAACTGGAGTTGAACAGATCCTAACATGACCAACACTTCATAACCCGAAAATCAACCAAACTAATTGTATGTACGCTTATATTTTGTATAGCTAAGTGGCACATCTATCTATATTTAAAAAAAAAAATCGTGAATCCGCCGATGAATAACTGCTATAACATATGAAAATTTAAGTTTCAGTTACAAGAAGAATCTTGCATATATATAATTCATGTAGAAACAAAGTTCTACCTCTAGATTCTTGGCTTGAATTAATGCTTTGTTACCTAGAAACTATGTCAAGTAAATCGATCTAGACAATATAGGTCAAGAAATTGATCTTAATTTATAGCCACAACAATGTCTAATGATATATACGAGTTTTAAAACCCTTTCTTTTTTGGTTTGACCCTTGTATCTGGTCAAACACTTTCATGTAAAATGAGATGGAGGAGTATATATATACTCTCTCTGTCCCGAACTCCCGATAACAATTTGTTTCTCGAGAGTTAAATTATGTGAACTTTGATCATTATTTTAAAACACTCCTATATCTTTTTGTCACATTGACATGAGAAGATTGCAACTTGCAATATTTTTTGTAGAGTTTTTGAATATCAAAATCTTAATTTTAAAATATTAAGTCGATCTAATCTAAACTAGCTTTAACATGACAACTAGCTTGGGGCGGAGGAATATATACAGTTAAACCTCTCTATAACATCTATCTTTTATATCAATATTTTACTATAACAACCAAGTTCTTTTTTTGGAACCAAATTTTCATGTTATCTTATATTCGCTATAGCAGTCAAAAAATATCGAGACAAATAACACCATTGGAGAGAGATCTGACTCTAGCTTTTTCTTTTTCCCTCCCAAATTAGGAGGATCTATAGTGTTTTCACACTTCCCCTCCAGCGTGCCTCGAACCCATGACCTAACGGTCGTAGGTGGAGATACTTTTACCAACTGAGCGAGTCTCACTTGTCTGACTCTAGCTTAGAAGTACAACTAAAAAAACCCTAATTTTTGAGGGTGCAACTGACCTTTAAATTTGTAACACCATTTGTTGCTGAAGCTTCTCCATCAATGGCTTTATACTCATTCATCTTCCATAGGGTCTTCTTCCCATTTGGAGCTCTTCCTTCATAGAAAACCATAGTTCTTTTGCCTCCAATAATTCTATTGTTTGATGAATATACATAACCAGAAGTTCCAGTAGCCTTCCAATATCCTTCTGTTGTAAGCCTAGTAGGTCTCCCTCCTCTAGCTTCCCTATCTTGAATGGGAATGAAGAAAAACCATTGCTCTGAGTCATCTCGAATTCCTTCTCCTGCCATTTCTGGTTCAAGAATCACATTGCGAAGAAGAAGGGTTTAGAAAGAAAAAAAAAGAGTCTAACTTTTATGAACTACTGACAATAAAAAAAAAAATTACACTATTAGCTAATGTTAGGATCGATTCATTCAAACACTCTGATCTGATGAAGAATCTTGAAGAGATTAAAGTTGAGGTAGAGAAAAAAAAACAAGTGAAAGACTGAATTCGTGGTAACACCCTTTGGGTAAACTTCCACGGCGGCGGGTATATATTAATAATTAAGAGTATTTATAATTACAGAGAATTAAAGGTGGGTCGGGGCGGGGTTCCTGCCCCCACACCCCCGGCAATCGCGCTGAGGTTGATCCGAGCGAACATTAATATATGATAGTACATCACATATTAATTAGGCTCCACACCTAACAGCTAAGTCATCTAAGATAGCTAGAGGTAGTTGTCCAAAATAAGATAGATTCGCAACCTCAAAGCACGTTAACATGCTTCAACAGGTTAAACTACACTGATAGTGTAAAAAAGATATTAAAATTGTTGTCAAGTGCATATGTAAGTTAAAAGCTACAAAAGATTAGGTTTTTCTTTCTCTACAAAGATTAGGTTTAGCAATAAAAACCACACGAGTCAGGAAAAATTTCATAAAATGAAGGTTATTAACAAAATTCTTAATCTTTTAGACTGCAAATTTTGATGCTTGAGATGATAATTAAACCATCACATAATCAAAAAAATAAATCAGATAACTAAAATTGAACAAAAGGGTAAACTTGAATAGTTTTGAGTATCATATATAGTATATAGTATGTGTGTGAGAGAAAAGAAAGAATTATGATGATGCAATAACCTGGGAGTTGACATGGATTGTGTTGATATATATTAACAACAGGTATAACACGTTGAATATCCAATTCTCTTTTGCCATTAAGCTTATTTCTCAAATAAAAATCCACCAACTCCTCTTCTGTAGGATAGAACCTAAATCCTGGTGGTAGTAGATTATTATTATTATCATTCATCTCCATTTTTGCAAACACAAATCTTCAAATATTTGTGTAGTTCTCTTCTTGAGTCTCTCTTTTTTCTTTTCTTTTTCACACACACACACACACACACACTCTCTCTCTCTAGGTTTTTTTTAATGCCTTTTCCTTGTGCATGTCTTGGTTTGGTCTAGCTGAGTATTTAAAGAGTTAAAATGTGAGGAAAATTTTTTTTTTTTNGGTTGCAAGGAGAACGAAAGGAGTGAAAAACGAGTGAAATAAATGAAAGTAAAAAACGAGTAAGACTCTGAAATTTCCACCAGCGTCACAGCGTGTGACAAGAAGGGAAACCTTACTACATTTTCCTTAACAACTACTGTATAAGTCAATGAATTTCTACTTAATAGTTACATATTTGGTATTTCATTATTATTATTTTTTGGTTAGAGCTGTTTTAGTCATTCTTTTTCTACTTTTAAATAAAAAGTCGGATTCTTTTTCCGAAACTTAACAATCAAGAATGTGGAGAAAAGTAAGATTAAAATAAACAATCCAAGGTTTTGTTCCTTTCCCCTCATATAATTCCTTGAGTTAGAAATAAGGGTGGCTATTGGTCCGGTTCTAACCGGACCGGACCGGTTTGGAACCGGAAACCGGTCTGGAACCGGACCAAATAACGTGTGGGGGCTTGGGGTCCGGTGGCGACACGGTCCTATGAATTTCGACCGGACGGACCGGTATATTTTGGTCCGGAACCGGACCGGACCGGTTCGCAGAGCAGCCTTCCTTCTTTAATTTATAGCTGTTGCCAACGGCTCTATTGATGAAATAGCCGTTGGGCAACGGCCAAAAACGTCTATTTTCAGCCCATAAATATCCCATTATTTCATCATATTATTCACAAAAATCATCAAACTCTCTCTAATTCTCTCAAAATCATCTACAATATTGCTATTTTGTTACATTGGAGCTACTTGTGTAAATCTAAATTCCACAATTTTGGTTATTATTTATCAAGTTTTACTTGGAGTTGCTAACTTGCTATCAATTGAAGCTTCAAGTTTCAACTTCATCTCAATTATACGGCTATATTGGTTGGTCGTTCATATCTCTACTCTTTAATTATATTTTTGTGATATATTTATTTTATTGGTTGGTTATTTTATTTGCTTATTGCTATAAATTATAATTATGTCTCAAAGAGGTTCAATTGGAACTAGTAGTGGGGGGCGGGCACGTGGTCGTTCGGGAAATAAGGGTAAAGGAATTATTGGTAGTTCTAATCAACACGTTGAGGAAAATGAATATTAATGATTTTAGCTCCTTTAATCCTCTTGATTCACAAAATGTACAAGCGGAATTTAATTATGAAACTGGAGTTAATTTAGAATAACAACGTGAATTTAAGGCTAGTCCACCTGAAGTTAAGTCCGACCCACCTTTTATTTGGTATTTCATTATTACTTTTTTGTGGTTAGAGCTGTTTTAGTCATTCTTTTTCTACTTTTAAATAAAAAGTCGGATTCTTTTTCCGAAACTTAACAATCAAGAATGTGGAGAAAAGTAAGATTAAAATAAACAATCCAAGGTATTGACAGGTCTAACAATATTCTTGCACTTTTATTTGGCTCTGCCAGATGTTGAGAAACTACCCCGAATAGTTTGTGTGCTTAACCTAATTGGTAATTGTGGCCCTAAGCTCTAATTGGAATTAAAATATTTGAGGGGAAAAAAGAGAGAGAAACTATATCCATAGATTTATAAACAAAAGCGTTCCTACAAACTTCCAATGTTTCACAAGTCCTTACGATAAATTTTTTAATGGCTAACACAAATGATCAAGGTCTTTGCTAAGGTCAATCTTATGTCTAAGTATCACTCTCCAATCTCCGATCCAAACTATGCACAATAACAGAGCTAGATACGAGTTCGGCCGTACTCAATAACTTTAGTCTAAATGTTATATTTATATAATTCACTAAAAATATATAAAATAAAATACAAAGTCCAATTACTGATATGTGATGTTACTATCCTAGCTCCACCTCTGACTATGAAGATGAAAACATTGTTCTACTCAATAACCTGACGATAGAGTTTAAACGGAACTCTTTGGTAGAGACAGATGCGGACCCTTAATTTAAACTTTTAACGTTTTTAGAAATGAATCCATTGTATCTTTAAACTTATGGGTTCAGACCCTATCATTTGTCGTAATTTTTATAAGCTTTTACACATAAATTTATACTATGCGTCAAATGTATTAGGTATACTAAATCTGACATTACTACAAAAGATATATATATATATATATATATATATATATATATATATTGTTGTTTCATAAGTTACAGTGTTCTTCTTTATAGTTTCTGAAAAAAGAAAAATTAGATGAAGCAGAAAACTTTCCGAACCCATAAATTACTTGTGTTTCCTTAAGGAATTATAACCCTCCCACAGTTGCCAAGGATTATGGGTTACTTCCTCCCAGGATAGAACGGAAATTGTTTATGTGATAACGGCAAAACAAATCACAGAACACCAACAAACTCAAAGTAACGTTTGCAAATCACAGCAAGAAAAACACTCACTGGTTGAAGAGTAGAATACAATACTGGAATAGAGAGAGAATTTTTGTCTGATGTTGCGAAAATATTCTGTAGAAATTCTGTAACGAAATGAGTCATAGAAGATGGTATTTATAGACCCCTGTTAGTGTGCTTGAACAGGTGTGAAATCTGTTCAAAGATGACTGTTGGGAATGGAGTTTTCCAACAGTCATATTGTTTAGGAAGGAAGATGACTGTTGGGTGACCGTTGGGAACTGTTTGGAAAAACGAAAATACAAATGTAATTCAGATTCATTAATTAATTAAACTTTACAAATTTAATTCGGATTCACTAATTAATTAAAAGTTAATTAAACTTTGTTCAAAAAATTAATCTTATCGATTGACCGAAGCCGAAGCCGAGCGACGACGACAACGACGGCGCGAGGGGTCTTCCTTTTTATCAACCTTTTGAGAATCATATAATGTGTTTCACTATATAAACACACTAAAAGAAGTTTTCCCGTCCTATGTGGGACAATGAATTTTTTCAAACTTTAATGAATTTGAAATTTTTATTTCCCTCCAAAATTATTTCTTCCATTTCCCTTTCACTCCATTTAGATTAAGACCATGTATGACTATGCATTTCTTAATAAATTCCAACATATATATATATATATATATATATATATATATATATATATGTGTGTGTGTGTGTGTGTGTGTGTGTGTATATGTATTTCACCACTAAATGTAAGTAGTACTTTTTGTGGCAATGACAAAATTGCCTTCATTTTTTGTCCTTATATTTCGTCTTCCAAACAAAGATAAAAGCTAGTCAAGTGTTTAGAAATTTCTTTACTTGACTTTTTTTCATTTTCACACTTTAGTCCAGAGAAATTAAATCCTAATTCTTTCAACTGCGAAAGAATCACAACCGCGTCCAATGGATGGAATCCCAGTTAACATATGTAGGAATTTTTTGTCACATCTTGTCGATATATTTTAAAAGACGACATTTGCTTTCATTTTTAATGTATCTTTCTTTCATTGACAAGGCTAGTAAAATTTCATGGTCTTTTACTGAGTAACTTAAGGTTTATTAGCAATAATCATATATTAAGTGTGGAGCCTGATAACCTGATTAATATGTAAACTGCTTACGCGGTTCAACCTTTAGGCTGTACTGCTTATTTTTTATTTATTCTCTATAATAGTAAATACCAAATATTATTAATATATATCCCCACCGCCGTGAAAGTTTACCCACGGAGTGTTATCGCGAAAATATCTCTCTCTCTCTCTCCCTCCTTCCACGAAATTTCTCTCTACTCTATCTTTCCTCTTCCAGATTTTTTCCTTCTTCTTCTTCTTCTTCAGAAATTTAACTGTGTTCAAAGAATCGATCCTAACACCATAGACACAAAAACATAAAAAGTTGGAAATTAGTACAAAGAGAGGAGGACCAGTTATTCGCATTTCATTTCACGGTCAAAAGCGAAAAGAATGTGAGAATTCTAAAGATTCTTTAGGAGGAAAATAGAGATGTCTCCAACTTTATTCATAATATATGGAGTTTGTCCAAAAATAAGAAATACTTTTGAGAAGCAAAAGCAGCTTTTTATGTTGGGGAGAAACTATAAATTTATATGGAAGCAGAAATAAAACTAATTTTTTCAAGACAATTTTTATTTATTTACCAATATCTCTTATTTCATTTAATCTATGTATTTCTCAAGTATAAACAAGAATAAATATTCAATCAAAGTCTTTTATAAAAATTATTTCTCTATAATTTCAATAGTACTAATCGTAAAATGGACCTAATAGTGTCTTTTTTGTATTTTGACACTCAAAAATATTTTGAAAATAATAGTCAAACACAATATGTTTATCAAATACTAAAAAGCACTTCTCAAATAATTTTTTCCAATATAAAATGATTCTTTTCAAAAGTACTCCCATAAAAATTTATTTTGATAAAAATACTGTAATTAGTAAAATTTATTTTTAAAAGTTTAGCCAAACATGCTTTAGATATTATATAACTACTTCAGTTTAAAAGACTAATAGACTGTAAGAAGGGTACGTTAACACTAGCAGAGGGAGCCAAATGGATTCATGTGATGCCTATGACGGAGGGCGGACTGATGAGGGCGGGTCAAGCACAACTGGCAGACTTCTAGGCTGACAAGTTTCTAAAGAAGGGTGCACATGTGGGGCTCGAGGTGGCGTAGCCAAAAGACAAATCTGTGCGGACTCGACTTAAAGGGAACAATATGTGCCAGGCTTGGGCCGTGACAAATATAGTATCAGAGCCGAATCTTCCTCAGTACGGTAGTGGGGCAACCTCAGCAAGGACGCTGAGTTCCAGGGGAGAGGGGTGATTTGGGCCGTGACAAATAGGTTTTTCTTTCTGTTTGTCCCTTATTATTCATGAGTTACTACAAGGATGCATCTCTTAGGATCATCTAGAAGGATTCATTGTTTATCTTTTTTGGTCGATAGTTATAGATAATACACTTATTATATTATATATGGATTATAAATTTAAGCAGTTGGGTGGACGATTATTTTGGGATTATACATATATATATAGAGAAGCGAACCAATATTCAAAGTTTATGGATTCGGAATCCTAAATCTTTTAAGTTATTGAGTTCTAATTTAATAAGTCATATTCTCCCATTTTCTTAAGACAAATACATGATTTGGACCAAAGTTACTGAATTCGTTTGACCCCGTAGCTTCTATTCTCCCTCAGTGTATATATATATATATATATATATATATATAGAGCGCGCGCTCCCTTTTGCAAGTCCATGAAAGTATTCCCTTTTTGTTGAATTCTGCTTAGATTTAGTGCTCATATATATCAAAGGAAACACATAGCACATATATGTCACCACCAAAATATTCCCATAACCTACAGGGTTGTTTGGTATGAACACAAGTAATGTAGGGATTAGTAATGCAGGGATTGTAGTGCTGTGATTATTTTTTATAAGTGTTTGGTTCATTGTATTAAAAATTAGCCATGCAATGTATAATCTAAACTTGTGTTTGGTTTAAAACGGTACAAAATCTTCTTTACAATTATACCCTTGAATATTCTTCTTTCTATCTATAAAGAAATTTAGGAAAAGGGTTTGATGGGCGGTTTAGTAATTTTAAGGTCTTATCCAGGTATAGCTAAATCTGGTATAATTAATCCCTTGGTTTCCTTGGTACCTAAGCCCTCCTATGAGGTATAAGTAATTCATGTATTAGGTATGCATAAATTAAATTGAGCAACCAAATATTGTATTAGACGGATTAAATTTTTATACAGAGATTATTTTATTTAGTACAGCCTACCAAATGACACCTTAATTGTATTTTAGAGCTTTAGTTTGAGAAATTACTACATCACAATAGGACAACAACACATGAGAGAAGCAATTACTCTTCTTGTTAATATCATGAAAATAACAACCTGACTCTCTATTTCTGTTAATACGATATTCTTTTCTTATTAGTTCATTCAAAAAAAAATTATATATTTAAAAACACTTTAATTTTAAACTTCAATGATGCCCTTATATGTGCACACAAATATTATTGTATATTTACGACTATAAATTTCGATGGTCTTTATTTATTTCTTAAATTTCATATCCAATCAAATTACATCAAATTAATTAAAACGAGAAAATATTTTACCTTATCATCAACTGCAATTAACTCGTTGATGTGTTTGCTTCATCTGATCAGAGAAGTTCAAAATACTTTCCTTGAAATTTACAAGTAAGCAAATCTCTAGTACAGAAACCAATTACTTTGTCTCTTGCACTTTACGCGACATTATTGTTGTTTGAAAGGTTAAACAACTTTTTCTTTGAGAATAGAAGTTTTATAACATAATTTTTTTTAAAAAAAATTAAGATTGAAAATTGACTCGGGGCAAACACCTACGAAAAGATCACTTGAATTTAAGAAAATTTATTGAACTTTAATTATTTTCTTGAAACGAAGAATATTTTATTATTCGTTTCATTGTATTTGGCATTTTTTTTTCAAGTTTGTCTCGCAAAGAATAACACATTCTTATATTAAAAATCTATTTTTAACTTAAAATTTTTATTCTATCCTTAATGATATGGTCTTATAGCGAACGACTTGTCAAGAAATGTTTAGGATCGTTAGTTTTAAAAATCACTATTATTTTTCTTAGCGTCATGCGTAGTCGAACACAGTTACATAGAAATAAAACAGACATATTGTTCATGTCATGTCATGTCATGTTTTAGTTTTTGGAAATTATATAATTTTATTAATACTAGAAACAAACCAAAACAGAAAAAGTATAAGTGGAGTGGGGGGAGCTCGAGTAGTGTCGCCTATATGCTTTGGCTATATAATTATTCCTCTGCTCCTCACATTGCCTCTACGACAGCCTCATGTAGAAGAGTTATGGTGTAGCTGCCGGCAAAGTCTCACGAGGGCATATAATCTAATAGCCGTTCGGGTGTATCCAAAGGCATAGGAACTGAACACATATCGAGCTTAACCTTATCTTACAAATTCTATTAAGGCAAATAAATAAAGGCCTCACCTATTAACAAGCATGTAGAAAAAAAGAACTTGCGAGAACTTGATTACGATCAATTGTTCTTTTCTTCATCTTTCTTTTCTTTTCTGGGTGACTTTGTCTTTCTTCCTCTTTGTCATTGTATTGGATGGGGGGAAATTCATGAGAAGTTACTTAAGAATTTCTACGAGCATCATCTTTTGGAACAAGGAGCAGCCGAGAGTAATCTAAATAGTATATTCTTCCAAATTTCCACATGTTGTACATGCATTTTTTTGGGTAAAGCCCGCATAAATAGCTGGCAAGGTTCTATCAAAGAATAGTGCAAAGCAACTTTCAATACTCCTACTAGTGGTTAGGGAGGTCTTTTGGAGATGCCCAAAGGCAAAAGGAGTGGCGGTCGCTTACATCAGGATGATTAAGGACATGTATGATGGAGCTAAGAATGGGGTTAGGACTGGTGGTGGCCGGTCAGGTCGCTCACTCTTGAGTTGACAGTTCCAGCTTAAAGATCTTGACAAGTATAATCCAGCCGTGGGACTAATGTTGAATGAGGCAAGTGTTAGGTGTGGAGCCTGATTAATATGTTATGTACTGATATATATTAATGTTTATGCGGATCAACCTTCGTGCTGAGGTTGCCGGGGTGTGGGGGGAATGAGCCCCCACCCGAAAATGGGGTTCTAGCGAAGCACAGCACGAAAAAGGCAGTCCTCTTTTTCTGTATTCAACCAAGAAAAACCTCGCCACCTGGATTATGATTTATATATGTTTCAGGTCGGTGAGAGGGAGTGTGGAATAAGGATTGATTTCACTGTATCCATCGTAGCCCACCCCATCTACCTATTGTAGGAGGTCAATTGTTGCTCCCTCTCTCAAGATTGCAATCCCTATCGAGTCGGCAAGGAATGAGTAATGGTTGTACTGTTTATTCTCCATTTATTCTCTGTAATTGTAAATACTCTTAATCATTAATATATACCCCACCGCCGTGGAAGTTTATCCCCGGGATGTTACCACGGAAAACTTGTTTCTCTCTCTCTCTACCTCAACTTTACTCTCTTCAAGAATTATTCATCTTCTTCATCAGATCAGAGTGTTTGAGTGAATCGATCCTAACAGCATAAATGTTGGAATTGGTTGAATATTATTGAAAATATAACTAAATAAATAAAAGTGTATACTCATTAACAGCTTAAACTTTTAGAGGTTACACATTTTAATATGGTATCAGAGCAGACACAAGTCCTGAGTTCGAGAAGAATTTTCACAAGCTTGGCCCATTAAAGAGAATAAGTCTACACTTGAGGGGGCGAGTTAAAAACATAACTATAAAAGTGTACCCTCTCTAAATCTAAATGTTTAGATAAAATGATCGTACACTTCTAATTTATCATCAATTATTTCATCTCGAGTAATATTCTCTTAAACGAAGTGATAATCAACCTCGATATGTTTAGGTTTTATATAAACAAATTAAATCACTTGTAAAGCTTACAGTACTAGAACTTGAATTGAGGATGCAAAGCATAGTTTGGAAGTGGGGACCGATTTAGTAACTATTTACCCCATCGTATATAGACTATAGCTAGCAATTGACCGTAGACAAAAATAATGCTACTTCCATTTTGTCTTTATCGATAGCTTAGCACATATAATTTCTTTTCTTAGCATTTTTATCTTTTATTGCTTGTCATATTTTTCTATATTTTCTAGGTTGGGGCAATAGTAAAGTTGTCTCTGCGTGACCTGTAGATCATGGGTTAGAGCCGCAGAATCAGTCATTAAAACTTGTATCAGGAAAAACTGCCTACATCACACCCACTCAGAATGCAACCCTTCCCCCGAACCCTGCGTAAACGGGAGAAACTTCCTGCATCAGGCTGCCTTTTTTTATTACTTTCTTGGAGTCTTTCAGCCTTATAAAATAGAAAATTTTTGGTCTCAGAATGCAGCCCTTCCCCCGAATCCTGCGTAAACGGGAGATACTTCGTGCATCAGGCTATCTTTTTTTTTTACTTTCTTGGAGTCTTTCAGCCCTATAAAATAGAAAAAATTTGGTCTCAGAATGCAGCACTTCTCCCGAACCCTGCGTAAACGGGAGATACTTCCTGCAGCAGGCTGCCTTTTTCTTACTTTCTTGGAGTCTTTCAGCCTTATAAAATAGAAAATTTTTTGTCTCAGAATACAGCCCTTTCCCCGAACCCTGCGTAAATAAAATATACTTCGTGCATCAGGCTGTTTTTTTTTACTTTCTTGGTATCTTATATCAGTATAAAATAGAGAATTTTTGGTACTTTTTATCTGAGCGTGATTTTCACTCTTCAATAAGGAACCTGGCTTTCTTCTTCCTTAGTTTTGGTCATGACTCGTGCATGTGCTTATTCGCAAGATGACCCTTCACATCTCTTTCTCATTTCTTAGTCAAAGTTGAAGTACTCTTGACCTCAAGTCTCCACCCAAAAAAATGGCTCTTAATCTTATCTAGTTCAGCTATTTGACTGATAAACAAACAAAAACATCATAATCAGATTCTTGCATTTTTTGAAGAATTAATCTAAATATCTGCCACCCCAATCTCTTAAACTAAAAATAGCCAGCAAATATATCATATATGGAGTATATAATTATGTGTATAGTCAGTTATATATAGAGTATAGGAAAAGACTTAAGGAACATGTGACAGCGACCCGCAATGACCGTTCCTCATTTTTTTTGCATTTTTAGGCAATAAAACGAGAACTTGACTCGATTTTTATATTTTCGTGTGCTATAGCCCACGCCTTTCACGTGGGCTAGGGGATCCGCACCCGGACCGCCTAAAATTTATCCGGACATTAGAAAAGGACCTAAGGAAAATGTGATAGCGACCCGCAATGACCATTCCTCATTTGTTGGCATTTTTAGGCAATAAAACGAGAACTCGGCTCGATTTTTATATTTTCGTGTGATATAGCGCACGCCTTTCGCGTGGGCCCGGGGATCCGAACCCGGACCGCTTAAAATTTATCCAGACAATATCATAATTATGTGTATAATCAGTGCATAATTTATGTATACTGATTAGGAAAAGTAAACAATGACTCCGACCAGCTATTTGTGTAAATATCCTCTCTTTTTTCAGGAGAAGTTTATTTATTAATGCCTATTTTTCTTAATTTCCTACCATTTAAAGTTCAATTTTAGACTAGTGAACCTAGTAGTTCAATGATCATTTTAACCTGTCACAATCAGGCGTGCTTTCACAAACATATCTAGCAGAAAGAGAGGACCCCCATTTCAATAATAGGCAGTTCACTTGTATTCTACTATTATTTTTTGTTCTATTTTTTAAATTTGTTCTGTTTTTTATTTTTTAGAATTTTTTTTAAAATAAAATTTCATGAGACTTCTTAACGTGCCTTCTAACTAACATCTTTCACCAGGAAGCTATTTGTTTCTAATTTTTGCAACTTGTATTCAACACGAAATTTTAAATATTCTAGAAAAAGAACATGCACTCGAGTTGTGCCACCCTGATTTCTAATACAACAGATTGGATGAATGAATAAAAGATGGATATGGCTTTTCAAAACTTTGAATTTCAAGATTATTTTTTTTTGGCAAATTTTAAGATTTTATTAATAATAAAAACAAACCGCAAAGGAAAAGTACAAGTAAGGGAGGACAAAAGCTCGAGTAGTGTCGCCTATATGCCTTGACTATATAAAATAGCCGTCAAAGGCATAGGAGCTAAGCAAACACATACCGAGTTAAACCTTACCTTACAAATTCTATTGAGGCAAATAAAAGACTAATGATGAGGGACGTTAAAAATCTATACAAAGGGCCTTTAGTTCATCTTCAATATTTGTTTCTAAACACACAGCAAAACACCTACACAGAGTGACAGAGAGACACATGCACAAGCGCGCGCGCACACACAGTGACAGAGACACACAAGCAAGCGCGCACACAAAGTGACAGACACACACAACTTACAAGTAAAGTCTCTAACCATTGAGGCTTGACCTTGAAATAGTTCATCTAATTGTATACTCCAAGTTCCCCACAATGGCATACCATCCGTCACTTACCACTTCATTAGTATTTCATAAGTTTCCTAGTGTGATGGTATAACAAAGAAGAATACAGATTCACAGGACAGATTAATTATTGTGCAACCTCTCAAGAGTAAATCATAGGAATTACCTATCAAATGCATCTTGGATTCAAAAGTGACCAAAGAGGTACAAGTGCTGTGTTTTGAGGCATTAAGACATTCAAGATTACTACAAAATCTAGCTTTAAGAGGGGAAAGAGGCTCACTTGACCAAGGTTTAACAGGCTTGGTTGGAACTTATCAATGACTACATTACAACCAAGTATCGGTAGTTCGAGTTCAGTAGTATAGTTGGTTAAAGTAAGTATATATAAAGTAAACAATGAAGAATATTGAGGAATATATACTAAAAAGTAATAATGGCCACATATTTGCCTAACTTTAATAACTAGTAACATAATAGGACTAGGGAAGGAACTCAATGAAACATCAAGGTCATGCTTCATACATCCTTGACGAAAGTTGCCACTCTTAAGGTTTCTGGTCAAGTTGTACCTTGGGAAGCAAGCTGAAACTCAAGATAAATTTGAGACGATGCATCCCAAAGATCCTTTGCAAGTTTGGAGTTGTAAGAAAGCTGAGAAGATCTTAGAGTTCTACCATGTCCTCCAAAGAAGTATACTCCTGAGGTTTCCTGGTACAGTCATCAAAGCATGAGGAATCCCAGATAATAGACAAGAACGTTTAATCCACATGATTTGTCAATCCGATTTGCTGTTTGACCTTAGCAGAACTTATTCATAGGAGAATTCTCTTCATTAAAAATACTATACGAGGGGAATCCATCAACAACACAAGTATTTTAGCCAAATTTCACAAGGAAGCATGTTGCAAAGAACTTTTTCTTCAGGTTCTATCAGAAAATTGCAGATATTGACCAAACAGGAAATCAAATCAAAGAAATGAAGAGAAGAATTAAGAGCCAATTGATGCATATGAAAAACAGATGATAGGAGAACAGACTCACTGGTGGCGCATGTACTGCATCAAGAACAGAGCGGACTCCTACTTCAGGAGATTGCAAAAGCCCCAAAAGTTTCAAAACGGAAAACGCCAACCATGAGAGGCATGATGGAATTTCTCGCATAATGTTGGTTTTCACTACTCCAGGATCTACAGCACTTCATCATTCCAGAAACCAAATACAAGTGTTCAGGCAAATAAAATCACCACTTAAGACTCTTATCCCAAAAAAACAAAAATTAACCAATTAAGACATCTCACGAGCTCTTTGATCTGTTAGGGTTAAATGAGCCAATTTACTAAAGAAAGACAGATAATAAGTTAGAAAGAAATCTTGGAAGCTAAAAAGTTGAAAATAACAAACATTTCCCTGTTTCCCACATTCAGCAGTTCTCATTGTATATCCATTATCCAATGCTTGCTTCTGATTGAAAGGCATGAAATAACTTCTTTACATTCTAACACGCCCCATGTGTTATACAGTTACAGTCTCCACTTAGATAGAGAGGCTGGAAATAGATTAACATAGCCGAGAGCACTTTTCTTTCAAATGCTCTTTGCTCTAAAACCACTTTACTCTAGACGATCAACCAGATCACATACAACTACATGCTATCGTTTTTGTGCAACTGTCATATTACACCTCAGAAAGCTCAATTTTCACTCTAACATATGCATAAACAATGAAAGAAGAATTAACCTATAATTTAGCTTCTAAGTAACTGGCAACGAACAAGCAGGTGACACCATAGGGATAAGTATGTATTAACCTCTACAAACCAACACAAAAGATAAGTTTTACCTTAATAAACAAAAGACATTCTTGAAAGGTATAGAATAAAATTGATAAGCATAATGACTTGGGAGGTGACAAAGATAACATAACATTTGTTTGATAAAGGAGAACATAAACATACATGACAGAGACATTCTGAGATTTCTCCACCAGACCACTTCGTCGATGAAGCTCATATGTCAAGAGCAGAAGGCATACTGCAAGAGAAGTGGCCAGAGCTTTTAGGTGCTAATGGGCTCAAGGGTAGCCAATTCTTAGTTTAATTTGGCAAATTCAACTTACATTTAGAATACTCATATACATGAGCAAATGGGTAGGAACTTAATTTTGAAAAATACTTCCCAGATATTGTTTCTCCGGTGACCTCCATGCTAGACACTATCGATCAAAAGTAGATAATACCAAATTACACTCATATCTGTAAGTTCACCAATAACAACCGAAAGAGCATTCAAAGAAACAAAATGCAGCTCCACTTCAATTGTTATTTAAATAAAAAAAAAAAAAACCACCCTCATGTATTTCCATTGTAATATATTTCAGGAGAAAAGATAACCGAAACAGGATATAAGAAGCATTTTCAGCAGAGAGTTTATTAGCACAAACTGCTTTTGGTTGGCTTCTGTTGATTTAGCTATGAAGAATCTATTATACTCTAGCTCACTATCTCAGGCAACCTTCATCCTGAGATCTCTAAGGCTGAGTTGTTAATCAGCTAAAAAACTTCAAAATGACAGAATGACAGCAGTTCTAACACTGAAGAATATAGAGTAGAGGAAATAAATGAAGAATGTCGAAGATATTACGATAGATGGGCATATGAAGCAACATAACAATGCACAAGAGTAGTTTAAGTGAATGCTTCAGACACAAGCCAACACCTTTTCTATTTAAAGATCGAGTGTCCATGATGCTGACGAAAATCGAGTGTACATACAACTGATAGGATAGGAATTATACTTACCATTCTGATGTGTGAATGATGTAACATTAACAACACGAGAAGGGATAGGACTCTGTTCTAGAAGTGGCAAAAGCAGTTTTGTAAGACAAAATGGACCAAGATAATTAGTTGACATCATCCTGCAAGACGATAAGAATGTCGATTGGCACATAATTTATGTTTCTCAAAATTATTGCAATCCTTTTTTTTTGGATAAGATAAAAGTTTCAAGATTATTGCAATCCTATAGCAGAAAAGGGAGGGGGGGACAGAGAGACAATGCTACAGGTAGCCAAGTTTGCCATATGAATCACCAATGCAAGATCCTATCCTGCAGAAATGGAAAGCAAATGCACACAAGTAGAGATCTTCTCATAGTGAAGTGACAAGGTTCCTACGCTTTGTCACCTCCTTTAAATGAAAGAACTCCGCAAATGACTAAGATGAACTGCTACAATTTTTCCAATCCTCCAGATGGATTAGCAATTTGATATATGGAAGTCTGGTAAGATACTAATTAAAGATTTCTCTAACAAAATTAAGGCAAGATGCACAGTTGCTTGCACGTTAAAGGCAAGTGGAGGGTGTTGATTCCATGCAAAATTATCTAAAATGAAAGAACACACTACTATTCACTGCTTATCTGATAAGTCAAGTTGGGATAAATATTACCGACTAAAAGTGATTTTCCAAATTATGTTTCATATCTCTGTAAGATTTGCTCTATTCCATTAATGCAAGGATTAGCAAAAGATAGTTTTTCACAAAAATAAAGATAGTTTTCCATAAGCTTGTAGTTTTTCCTTGAGAAGAATGCTAGCCAACCTATTGCAAGGATAATTAACCAGAACGAAGAAAAGCAATGTATAAAGGTTTTGGTGGTTTACTGATCACATCGTTCAGCAGTAATTCTATATGATGTCGCAAGGATTCCAGCATTATTTATTAGGACCTGGACAGAGCAATGCATATCTGAATCCAACAACCACTGTTGAAGGGAGCGTGTGAAGCTCAAGATTGACTTGTATGATAACAAATCAACCTCAAAAGCTTTTACACAAGCATCATCTATTTGTTCTTGGATGTCAGACACAATCTGTCAAATAAGAACAATCAATACATATCAAAGCAAAACCAGAATGAGGCATAAAGGCCAATGACTCATTACAGTACCTTTGACAACGAGTGCAATGATCTTCCAGCTGCAGTATCAGAGGTAAGTTAAACCATACTAGCATCAACTTAGGAGGTGGAAGCTTCATTAAAAACTACTGACAACATAGATTTTAGTAGCATGAATGATAAAAGAAAAAAGACAAGTTGCAAAGTAGCCGGCTGCTGAGTTGATTTCTGATACTGTAAATAACAATTCACTAAAATCACCAGAAAAGCAAGTTGCCATTTTGAGTGGCATGAAGATACTAAAAATTAACAACAAGAAGGTTCCTGGTCTAAAACGAGAAGAAAGTAAAAAGATATAGGAAAAAGGAACCTGATTACCTCACAATTGTAAAGTGACATCATCTACATCCCACATTGGAAACCAATTTCTTCCAAATTTCTTTGGCAAACATCTTATCATCAAAAAGCCATAAATAGCTAAACTATCTCCTTATACAATGAAGTTGTTAACATTTTAACAATGATCAATCCCTGTGTGAAGATTCAATTATCTAAAGCAGGTTCTTTACCTTACACCAAAGGTGCCCCCNCCTCCCCCTCCCCCGCAACAAAACAACAACAACAACAACAAAAGAAAAAGCCTTCTTCGCTCTATCAGATGAAGCAAATCCACTCATTATACTTCCCAATTCACATGGGTTTTTCCTGATTATGTGGTAAGCGAAGGCGGATTCTGAAGCTGCAGCGCCCTCTGAATATAACGGAAGACGTAAAATAGCTATAGGTCCTATGATAAATATGTGAAAGCAAAATGAGAGGGTAACATTTTCACCTTGCCTTACATAATCAAGATCAATACACAACATTCGTATTCTCCTAAGCAGATTCTTAGATTTGCAAGTTAGCCGTGTAGTTCTCATGATAGGCACACATTTGATCTATTAACCAAATCAGGAAATCCATGTGGCACTTTCAATAAATAAGTACAAATAAAATAGAGCGGAAGTTCATTTTTTTTAAAATCATATCAAGGAAGCACGCATAAAGAAGCCCACCAAGAACAATGTAATAGCCTTCTTTAGCAAGGGTAAATGCAGCTGCAGCACCCAAACCAGATGTGGCCTGTAAATGATAGTAAATTAGTGAAATTTATTTACTTGATTAAAAAAAATGATTAGTAAAGTAAACGCTAATAAGAGCAAGATGCGGATGGTAATGTAAAGCATAAGTCATATACCATTCAAAATAGATACACAGACAAATGAACAGTCAATATGACATTGGCAGGAAAAAATTAATAGTCAATGTGACATAGGTTGGATTAGAATCACATAGCACTACCAACATAAACTAAAGGAATCAAAAAAAACCAACAGGTCACTTACACCTGTAATTATGCAGATAGGCTTTCTGATAGAAGCAATAGCAGGATTAGATGATGTTGTAGGCAGTGATGGTGAAGAACGATCATTGAATTTGGATTTCCGCAAGAAGAGGCTTTGGGAAAACAGATGCAAGTAGGAAATGATGAGAGAGAGAGTCCAAAGTACAGCCATTCTCCAGAGTTCTCCTTTGCAGAGAAAGATTAAAGCCTCCTTTAACTCATTTGCATCCATTTTATCGTCTCTGAACAAGTTGTCTATACCTTGACCAAAAAAAAAATTTTCTGTTTTCATTATCCGAGAAAAGCAACAAATGACAAGTACAAATTGGCATTTGTGGGCGCCAATATGGATTATGGAACAATCAGATAGCCATAGGCCATGAGGCTTGTCACTTTCTAATATGAGTCGCATCCCCTTTCGTCGAGGGAGATGAAATGCTGCGACTATTTGACAACTGAAAAGGGTTTCGAAAAAAAAATTTGGAGTTGCCCAACTTATAAATGAGAATTGTTAACTAAGTGTGTTAGATAACTTTGCAAACCTTTTGAAAACTTCGAATTCTTCTTGATTGAAACCCTTTTGAACTATTTAATTCTAAAACTAGTTTGCAAATCAGTGATCAGGTTAGGAGGTTCAGTTGACCGAGGGGAAGGTATTAGGCACCCCTCTAGTCCTGTATACGGTAACTTACTTGATCTCATTAGCTTTTTAAATACGGGATTGAAACCAAACAAATGCAAGCATGCACAAAAGAGGAAAAAAAATGATGAGAAATACTCACAATTACATTCCAAAGATAAAACAAAAGAAAAATAGAAACCCTGCACTATCCTCCATACACCCGACATCTCAGGTCTTGAACGGACGGCCTAATAGTACATTATATAGAAACCGGGGCATTCCCTTCGAATGAATACAAGAAATTTCCATGCAAGCACATAAGCAATCAAGTCGCGTAGAGTTACCTACCCAATCTGTTGACGGGGCTAAGCATTCTTCTAGTGATCCAAGTGATGAAAATACAAGTAACAAGAACCATCTTAAGCGCAAATTTCCTTTTCATTTTCACCAAATCGATTCACACAAGTAACACTACAATATGCTTGAAACTTAAGATAAATAACAGACCCAACATCCATTTCTACCATTTTATATTCTCTCTTTTATTTTAAACGAAATTTAACACTGGATTAATGATTCAACAAGCAAGAAATCACTTAACATTATGGAGTTAATCAAAATTGAACATGAAATCAATGTGAATGCCATCTAACTAAATACACAAACAGTCTCAAACAGATACACATTAAGTTACTTCATTCAGACATTTTATCAAATAGATTCAAGACAAAATATAACTAAACCGAGATCAAGAGAGAACGGACCTTTTATATAATCAGCAAAGCCTTAGAACTCGAAAACACAGAAGCTTGAACAAAGAATTGTTGAAATAAAAATGGACCTTTAAAGGAATTCTGAAAGTGCTTTTCGTGTGAGTGCTTAAATTGTGCCCATGTAATATATGCGTCTCTTTCAAATTTGTAATTTCTTTTTCTATTTTTTTCTTAAAGTAAAATCAAAATTTTCGCGGGATCACAAAGGCGCAGCAGTATTATTACATTCCTCACTCAACAGTACTTTGTTCGAATTTACAATGTCGTTTTATAGTCGCATCATCCAATTTTACACCATAAGTTATTTTTACATATTGAACGGGAGTTTTTGTGTAATTGGTAAAGTTGCGGTCATGTAACAAGGAGGTAACGGGTTTGAGTCGTGAAAATAGTGTCTTCCAGAAATACAGGGTAAGACTGTGTACAATAGTCCCTTGTGATCTGACTTTTCCTGTACCCCGTGCATAGCGGGAGCTGTCACACCTCCTTTTTCCGAGTAATAGGGAGTTTTTCCAATTAAAGTGACAGTTTTCGAAATGGGATTATTTATTTAATTAGAGTTTCTACTTTGAATAATTATTATGGTGTCTCAAGTCACCGGTTTATTTTAAAATCCCAAATCGAGGAAATTAACTATATTTATGGTCCGGAAACACAGAAGGCCGGGTAAGAAATTCTGTTAAAACTCGGGAAAAGGTGTGACGCACTCCTGAGTTCCGTGGTTTTAGCACGGTCGCTTAGCAATTAATAGTTGGCCTAATTATCTCATTTGTTACATGTTTAAAACTTTTTATGCGTTATTTTACCTTTTACCGCTTTTACTTAAATTGTAACCGCTTTTAGTATTTATGGAGTTATTTCTTTTTGAATGATGTCGTGCAATTGTCGCTTACGTACACATTGCAAACTGCGTCACGTGAAACGCACCCGAGATTTACAACATATTTATTATTATTATTTGAAGTTATGGTTGAGCCGCGTGAAATGCCCTCTTGAATTGGGGTTTACGTATCATGACTATGTCACGGGAACCATACCCAAAGTCGCGATAATTTAATTAAACGTGCCTAAAGCAAACTAAGAATGTTCATGAATTATATATTTTCCTAAGTTTGAGATTATTGTAAGGCCAACAATTATGAAATTTATTGGTGCCAAAACTAACAAGCTCATGCAAACAAACCGTCGGCCCATTTGGTCGATTAATTCACTTGGCCCAATTGTCCCCAATATTGAGACATTATTTTAAAGTCCAAATTTCCAAAGTAATGTCCAACCTTGTATCCTACCATCTATTAATTATAAATGTCTAATAGACAGTAATTTAAACTTAACAAATTAACACTAAACATGAACTTATATTAGAGCTAACAACATCTAGCAGCCAACAAAATAAACGATTAATGAAAGCATGGTAAAACTTGTTAAATCAAATCGTCTACAAATCTGCCGAACTAGTCACGAACATGAAATCAGAAGAAGTGAAGAAAGTGATTGAAACAGACAGTTTAAAATTGAAGAATCTTACCTCTTTCGGTACATAGGAATCAAAATAGCGAGAAAATTCCGCAACAAAACTTGAACCTCGACTGAAACTCGCTGGTGCCTTCACTCGATCTCCTCCAATTTTGGGAGCATTATGCGTGTTTTAATGGGTGAAATCAAAACCTTTAAAGTGGCTTGATGGGGTATTTTATGGCTGTATTTTAGGTGGAGAATTCGGATTGATTTTCAGCTGGATTTTGGATTGTTTTGGCATCATTTTTGGCTCTGATTTTTGTGAGTTTGTGGCTATTTTTCAGATGCTTTTGGAGCTGTGTTTGGGGGGTGATTTCGTTTTTTTTTGGTTGACGATTTTGGGACTGTTTTTGGATGGAAAATGGGCAGTTTTTTGGTTGTATTTTGGATGGTTTTTCATGGCTACTTTTGGACTAATTTTCATGGCTACTTTTGGACTAAACTAGCCTTAAAACAAATCTAGAACTAATGTAATTAAAATTAAATATTTTAAAAGCATTTACCTCCCTTTTTCTTCATTTTTGTTAAAATTAAGATAACTAAAATTTGCAAGACAAAATACTAATTAGTTGGAAGAATGAAAAATATTTTTCTTAGTTTCTATTTTTTAAAATAAAATAAAGCAAAATATGAAAAATAGTCAAAATACTAATATTAGAACTAAAAGAGACATCCCAACACTAAAAGGATGTGAAGTTCGGGGAGGATCAAAAATTATATGTCTACAGGAGCTTAGTGCACCAGGTTGTCCTTGTTTTAATTTTCACATGTTATATTTATACTTCAGCATTATTATGTTGTATATTTGTTGCATTATATTATTTATCCTTGTTAGTTCGTTTGATTTAAATAAAAATAAAAAGATAAAGAAAGATAACTAAAAAAAACAAGAAATTTATTTCATATTATATTAAAAAGGAGAGTATCGAGCAAATGTTAAGTTAGGTGGCAAGCTAATAAAAGCCCCTGAACAATTTTGGACCAGATTCATTGTTAATGGCTTAATGTCAATTTAGTATTCAATTTATTTAAAAGATAGAAAATTAAAAAAAAGTTCAAATTTTAGCGTAAAGATATAAATAGATAAGTCCAACTTAAATTTGAGATAAGTAGATATAGTTGAATTCCTTGTGCGAAATTTTTTAAAAAGAGCTTAATTAGTATTCATTTTATTTAAAGAAAATAAAAGGGAAAACAAAAAAACAGCGTAAAAATATAAATAGGTAAGTGCCATTTAAATTTGAGATGATATGATATATCTGAACTCTACACACTAATTTTTTTATTTTTTTTAAAAAAAAGCAGTCTTAATAGACAAACAAATAAGGGTGTTAAGTGGTCCAAGCCCGGCCCGGGCCAAACGGGCCTGGGCCTTAGTGGTGCAAAAGTCCACCACTGGCCGGTCCGGACAAAGAAGCCCACGAGCCCAGGACCGTTTGACCCGGAACCATCAGGCGGGCCTGGGCCAGGCCCAACAGCATTTTTTTTTAAAAAAAAATTTTAAATGACCAACGGCCAGATTTTTAAAATCTAGCCAATGGCTTTAATTTTTGCCCGTTTTAATTTCAGAAAAATAACTATTTGGCCCCTAAACTTTTAGAAATACACTTTTTACCTATTCTCAACTATAAATACCCCCTCATTCTTTCATTTTTGGTCACAAATTCTCTCAATCTCTCTCTAATTTTCTTCCATAATTTTCTTACTTTGTTATTGCAATTTCGTGAAAAATTGTGAAGTTGGTGAATTGAAGTATTTAAGTCTTCAAGTCTTCAACGATATTCAATTTTCAAGAAGTTGTTCGTCATTTCGGTAAACTCGTTCTAACTCTTTAAGTTTTAATATTATTGTTCTGTTTGTTTTATTTAGTATAATCATAATTAATATGGATTTTTTTTTTGAAAAAAATATTTGGTGGTAAGGGTAAGGGAAAATCAAAAGTTGGTAAATCTAGTCGCCAAGCTACTACTCTCCCCTTGTTACCCGTCCTCCTCCACCTGTTATTCTTGATAGTGATAACCCTTGTTTTCAATTTTCGGATAGTCAATTTTGCCATGATGCTGCACCGGGTCAACAATTAGATGAAGAAATTATGAAAGCTCTTTATCCTAATCAAACTATATTTGAAAATGATGTGGAAAATGATGATTTAGATGAAACACAGCCGGATTTAGATGATACACCTACTAGTCCTATTAATAACCCAACTATGCCCCGCCTGACCCTCCTATAGTAACCCCATACATTTAATAGAAGACCTGCTAAACGGATCGAAACATCTCTTGTTTGGCATTTTTTTACTCAACTAAGAGAAGAAAATAAGGCTAAGTGTAAAACTTGTGGGTCTTTGTTGGCTCATAAATTTACTGGCAACCGCAGCGGTATAGGTAGTTTGACTAGGCACATATTGAAACACCCTAGAGATAACCAAAGATATTTACAAATGATAGCTGCGGAAGAGGGGACAAGTGTAGATACTGCGGTTCATCCTAGTGCAGGTTCAAATCTAGTTCAACCGGGAATTAACACTGTTATCGGCGGAATTTTATATTACGAATAGTTTTCCTTCTAACCCCCATGTTGTGTAATATATTAGAAAAGTTTATAATCCTACTTATAAAGGATGGCCTCGTGCAACCGTAAAGGCCGATATTTATAAATATAAACACGAATATGAACAATATTTGCGATATTTATTTACTCATATCGATTGTCGCATTGCTATTACTACGGATATAGGTAGAAGTGCCAATGACTGTGATTATCTAACCGTTACAAGTCATTGGGTAGATGAGGACTGAAAAATGCGAAAGCGCATTATTGCCTATAGAATTATTAACTCACGCCACACAGGTAAGTTTATTGCCAACACAGTAGCAGATATTTGTAGATATTTTTGTATTAGAGATAAAATAATGTCTGTTTCAATGGATAATGCTTCTAGTAACACTAATGCAATAGGCTTGCTTACAAGTACATTAAATCCCGCATTTACTAATATTTTTCATGTTAGGTGCATTTATCATATTTATCATTTAATTGTTGGTGATGGTATGAAAGTGTTAAATGTAGAAATTGAAAAGGTAAAAATGGCTCTTAATTGGCTTTTTTACTCAAACCGTATAAGTAGACTTAGAGAGTATTTTAAAAAATGTGATGAATTTGGCCTTAGGGAAAGAAAGGTTCCTAAACCTTGTCCAACTAGATGGAATTACATGTATGAAAGTCTAATTGTCGCCTATGGATATAGAAAGCGCAACCTATAATGCTCGTGTAGGTGATGGTGGTGATGATGATGACGAGCACCTTACTAATCAAGACTGGACTAACGTTAAAATTCTTGTAGATTTTTTAGAACAATTTCATGTTGCAACAAATGAATTATCTGGGCAGTACTATCCTGCTATTTCTAATTGTTTAGTTTATATTGCTGCACTTGCAGATTTATTTCCTCAATTTTCAGAGGGTGGGGTAATTTATGAACATGCTATTAATTCTATGAAATCTAAGTTTAAAAAATATGTTTTTCCTATTCCCCCTATTTTTTGTGTTGCTGCACTGTTAAACCCAACAATGAAATTAGGAGGTCCACACTTTTGGTATTCTAAAATTTATAGCTCTTTATCACTTTCGCCTTAGGAATTTGCTACACTTGGAGATACACAGTATTCCCCCTATTTTTTGTGTTGCTGCACTGTTAAACCCAACAATGAAATTAGGAGGTCCACACTTTTGGTATTCTAAAATTTATAGCTCTTTATCACTTTCGCCTTAGGAATTTGCTACACTTGGAGATACACAGTCTTCAATTAGAATAAATGCACAAACAATTTACAATGCCTATCAAACTGCCTTAGATCATGCTAGACCCAATATTCCAACTCCTACTTCGTCTACTTCACGATGATCTAAAAGAACTGCAGGCCTAAAGCCCTCAGTGGTTGGACGGAGTTCAGAAGTTCCTAAGGTGAGAATATTGGTGATAGTTCACAACTAAATGAGCTTCAAGTGTATTTGTTGCAGGGACTTGAATCTGAGAATCCCGACGGCTCCTTCGACGTTTTGGAATGGTGGAAGGACAAATAAAAATACTATCCGGTTCTTTCAAGTATGACTCGAGATATTTTAACCGTTCAAGCTTCAACAGTGGCATCGGAGAGCGCTTTCAGTCAAGCGAGACTTCAAATCGGTAATCATAGAGCGTCTATGAGGGAGAGCTTGGAAAAAGCAGTACTCTTCAGAGATTGGATCCGTTCGGAAAGAAGAAATTTTGGACTTGCAGAATCATAACCGGATATAGACGAAGCTTATGAAGAAATGCTAGCGGAACTTGAGCAGGATGCGGCTTCGCCCGGAAGCGATGATGAACAAGCCTCTTTTCCATCACCACCAACGGAAATTCCTCCGGACCTTGAAGGATTTATGAGATTTGTTAGAGATAATACATAGATTAATATGTAACTTGTATTTTGGCACATCTTCCTTAGTTTTTTTTCCTTTTAATGGTGGTATTAGTACCTTGTTGTGCTCATTCCTGGGGGGAGGAAGACTAAGAAAGATATTTCCATTTTTTGTTAATGTCGTAATAATAAAAATTATAAGACATTCTCTTGAATATTTCTTTGCAATTTATTTTGTGTTTAAATATGATATAGTGTATATATATGTCTATAAAGTGTCCTTTAGTTTGGCCTTAGCAAGCTATAGTTGTGCTACTGTATTGCTGCTAGACGATACAGTGCAACAACTTTTACAGCTGTAGAGTTGACGGACGATCATGGGAACTGATCCCTACATGTTCCCTCTGTTATTCCCTTATCTGATTTCATTGAGAATTGAACCAGACATCTGACTAGTTACTCTAAACGCAAGATAACTAAGTGTATCACGTTTCTTATCTTATTCTTTAATAAAGTTTATCAAATCATCGACACGTAATACTAGTCAATCACGCCATTCACATAAAAGTAGTTTGGTAATTATTGCAGTTAGTTGTGAAATGAAGGCAAGTGTCAACCAAAATAAAATTTGGTCTGCCGTTTTGATTCATCTACTATATGGGTTAAATGCAAATTCTCCTAGTTACTGTCCTACTTTTAATGTCTCCTACTTTTAATTTCTCCTAGTTTTTAATTTTTTTAAATTTTTTTTAATCCCTTTCCAAATTAGGAGGATCTGTAGTGTTTTCACACTTCCCTTCCAGCGTGACTCGAACCCAGGACCTAACGGTCGTGGGTGTAAGTACTTTTACCAACTGAGCAAGCCTCACTTGTCTAATTTCTCCTATTTATTGTCCTAATCAACAGTGGCGGATCCAGGATTTTAATTTCGTGGGCGCTTAATTTTTTTTGACGTAAAGTTACTATCAATCCTATCGTATAAGTATGCAACTATTTAAATACAATAAAAAAAATTTAATTAGAAAACCATGATATTAATATTATAGACGTCGTGAAACTGTGATGGATAACACAATTAGCAAGAAAAAGATCTATAGATTTTGCGGTTCGGAAAAGATTCTTTATTTTTCTAAAGCAAATTTTCTTTTTCTTTTTTTGCTATAATTAATTGGATAAAGTAAGAAAAGAAAAGCAAAGAAAAAAAAAAGATAAAACAAAGTCAAAAACAAAAAAATAAAAATAATATTGGCTCAAAAAATTCCCTAGTGAAAACTGAAAAGATTAAAAAGATGACCTCATGATTGGGGCAAAAGAAAATGCTTGATAATATAAGAAAAAATTGAGAGAAAAAAACTTGCAAGGAGTGAGATTCGATCCCTCACCCTTTAGCTTTTATAGTGTTCTAGCACCCATCATAAACAAAGCACCCACCTAACTCTTTGTTACTTGGGTGCTTGCTGATTTATTATATCCTTTTTCTTAAATTCTCTATATAATTATACATATTTCGAGTCGAGGTTAATGGGTGCTCGAGCACCCGTAACCATACATGTAGATCCGCCCATGCTAATCAATCTATTGCGGCTTCTGTGGGTATAACTCGTATAAGTGTCTAATATGGTGACTTTCATCTGTAGTAATTTCTCGGCAATAATAATAATTACGTCTTAGTACTATATAAATAATAGAGTCGGCAATAGGAATTCTCTGTTCGCTGCATTCAAAACATTTATTTTTCCAACCAAACGGACGATGATAATGTTGACAGCATTGAACGATGAATAATTTTTCATGAATTATTATACAGATATTACTTACTTTATAGTTATTTATATCCATTTATTCTTAATGTATATGTAGTTATTCAATATTCATTCTCGTGTTGAGTAATAATTAATCGAATCCACATAAATTATGCCACTAATAATAATGTAAAGTTTACGCAACACATCAAACATGTACATTATATTTACCAGTTGTAGTTATACTTTCAGCAAATTTATCATTCATGGTTGTATTTGAATTTTATAGCAAATACATAAAATAAGAAATTAATTATTTTGAACTGAAATAAGAGACTAAGATCGAATTGAACTATCTTTGATTGAGCGGATCCTGCCCCGTTTTTATTTCCGTCCCCGCGGGAGACATCGTAAATAGTTAATTTTTTGATTCCCCTATTGAATTAGGATCATCAATCCAATCCCCGTTCATGTTTTTTCTTTTTCTTATTAATGAATAGATCTCTTTACTAGTATGACTTAGATGTCTCGTATTTCTCGAAAAAGTGATTCGATTGATGGGATTTGGTATGGCTATATTTTCTGTTACTCCACCCATTTCATAAAGTATTCGACCCGGTTTAACAACAGTATTTGGATAGAGTGCACACCTAGTATGCAAAGGACTTGGGTTCGACTCTTGACAACAACATTTTATTTTTTGCCTTTGTTGTATTCGTTCCCGCAACGAATACATTCGATACATGTTGTTTTTGTATATACTCATGTATACAATCGATACTGTGAGCACGTGATTTTTGCCCTGCCCGAAATACTCCCACATAAAAATCAATAAATAGTTTTAATTAGGTATCGGCCATTTGGTCAATTAATTAATTAATTATTGAAAACACTCAGAAAGCATTGCATTTTAGGACTTATTTTTACATTTTTAAGATTGAATTAGTAATTAAGTGTTTTACAAAATTAAAAATCACAAAAATGATTCATTTTATACTTTATTTAATTTCTAATCTTTAATTAGTAGATTCAAGGATTAATATAATTTTTGTAAATAATTACTTTGATTTAATTTTACATTTTTAGGGATTAAGATTCTAACTATTAGGTATTAACGGATTTGGGCCAGTCTTGATTTAAACTAGGCCCAAATACACTAAAATCCGGCCAAGCCCAAAGAGTTTAAGTCAGGAGTAAATCTGGACCGTTGATCACAATGAGATCAACGGTCCAAAATCAACCCCTCATGAATATAAAATCATCTTTAACTAAACCCTAACCTAATATTTCCCTCCCCCCTTTTCCGCCGCTACCACTGCCCGGCCCCCTCCCCGCCGGTTTCCACCCCCAAAACTCGCCCAAAATCGGACGAGTTGAAACCCCAACTCGTCCGTGGTCCCCTCTCCTTTCCCACGTACCCCTAGCCTTAACGAACTCCTGACAAAATTATGGCATTCAGGTATTTCGTCGATGTGGGGGACCATTTTCGGTTCAAATGGAGGCCATAGATCAGCTCTCAATTGATCTACGCCTTCCATTTGTCCCGTACTTGGTTTTGAAAAGCAATTTTCGACAGAGGTGAGTATTTTCGGATTTTTCTGATTTTCTTTTGGTTTATTTTCGGGTTTCTTTGGGGACAAGGGTTTTGGGGAGGATTTCTTCTATAAATAGCTCGTCTTCTTTCATTGTGGGGGGTGGGTTCGTTTTTGGGTTGGAACTTACTTGAAACAGAGAGTTTAGGATCGTTTTTGGTCTGAAAATTTCTGGAAAGTGGAGGTCATTTTTGAGTCTGAAAATTCTTGAGAGTGTTCCGGGTGGGGATTTTTGGAAGTCGATTTTTTTGGAGGGGAATTTTTCTGAAAAATTTGAAAGAAAAAGAGGGATAAAAACATAGAGGTCGTTGTTACAAAGAGAGGGGAAAGGTCTAAGAAAAACATTGAAAGAAAAAAAGAGAACAAAAACAGAGTTCAAAAACTGATTCATGTTTTGTTATTGAATGATCAAAGAAGACTGTTCGGGATTTGGCTTTGATTAATCGCGGTTGCAGTTGATTGTTCGCTGTTTGCTTCGTCGAATTTGTTTAAGTATTCGCTTCACATAGGTATGACTCGGCACCTTCTTGTGTTCTCGATTAAGAATGTAAATAAATGAACTGTTTCTTCTTGATTTACTATTTTTAGTTGATGTATATCCTTGTACGATTGAATGACCATCGCTGGAATGTTCCTCTTTTGCTTAAAATCTGGATTCTATATGTTCTGTCCATTCATTCGTCTATGACTGATAATCAGTCTTCAGCATTGCTAAAATAGTTATTAGCTCGCATTTTTATGTTGCATCGTTTCGATTAGCTTATTCACTTGTAGCTGATAAACAGCCGTTTGTATTAAGTTAAAAAAAAGATGAAGACCTATTGTATGTGAAATGATCAGATACATCGCCTTAATCCGTGTAACCAACATACATGTTCCTGTTATTATTTCATTAGTAGGGACTGTTGCTTAGTTGACATGTTTGCTTTGGTAGTTCCTTTATGTTTACGTCGAATCCAATTGAGTTCACAATGGTCAGTAGTCGTTTTGGTTTCATTATAATACTTAGACCATCTCTGAAATCCTCAATGTTGCTGTTAGATCTTAAATGGGAGTTAGTTGATGATTTTGTTCTGTTTGTCATTAACTGTAATTAACTCTGCTACTGTCCTCTACTGGCAGCACACACTTACTGCTGTTAAATCATTCAAAATATAGCCGAACTTAGCAATATGACTATGCCATTACTATTTCATTTTGGTTGGTTGAATGTGGCTGAAATTGATTGAAATTGACTATGAAGATTGTCCAGAAAATTGCTAATAATAACACTGCCCTGTTTTTTGTCAATTGCGTTGAAGCTGGGGTCTTCACTTAAAATTAGGAAGACAAAATGCCATAGTAATCTGGTGCACTTGACCCTATGATTAGTTAAGAAACTCGAAATTATCTTTGTTAAATTGTTTTGATGCCCAATCACTATTCCAATGAGAATTTATGTTCCGTTTGCTTGGCCAGTTTAAGCGTTGAGAACTCATCCTAAATTCATCATATTAATTTTTTTTATTTATTCTGGACAGTGACATTGCTAATGAACAAATTGAAGTTGTAATTGTGAATGATTTTCCATGACTATGTCTAGCAATTAGATAGGGGCTGGTTAATCTTCAGAAGTTTATTGTACTATTGAGATGGAGTTTGACATGTAATCCTATTTATTAATTTGACTGTTGTGTTTATGATTAAGTGTGAGTTGACTGATCTCACTTAGAATGAGTATTATGGAATTACGCTACTAGCATAAGTTTCAAAACGCAGTCACCTTTACTAATTATTGGCCGTGCTTGTAGTTAATTGTTTTCCATAAGAGTCCATGTACTTCAGAGATTCGTTTGTTCATCCTTGCATAACCATTGACTATATTTGCAAATCTTCTTATGTTAGAATTCTGAAATTAGGCTTAATTCGTTACTCATTGGAGACCAACATAATAATAAATGTTTCTTTAAAGTTAGTAGGGGTGCGCCATACAATTAATGACGATCGCTTATGGCCCTCTTAATTAATTAAAGTGTAATATCAATACAAATGAGCCTTGACTCTCTAAGTTTTAGTAGTTAGATTTTGAACGCAATTAATTGCGTTGCCACTATGGGTACGGTTCCCGTGACATAGTGACAATGTCAATTTCGGGGGTGCCTTTTTGGTGACCCGATTTAAATAATTCTAATTAATAAAAGCTTTTAAATTAATTCGAGGTGTGCCATGCCAAACAAAATCAACAAATACATGGCCCTCGTTAATATAACACATAGAAAAATCGAGGTGCGCTATTTAGCGAATTTCATGGCCCTCGGCAAATTAAAAACGCGTAGCTGCTTTAGGCGCGTTATTTTAATAATTTAACTTCTAATTTCGGGTGCGCATTTATGTGACCCAAATCCAAATCTCGATGTTTAATTAAAAGGTGTTACAAATTACGGGTGCATTTATGTGACGTGATTTGTGGCATCGTTTGATTGACATTGCAATTTTTCTTGATAAACTTTAAAAGCGGAAAGTAAAATAAGGTAAAATGCACTATAGGCCAATAGCAGGTATTAAAATAAATAGTAAGCCAATTATAATAATAAGCGACCGTGCTAAAACCACGGAACCCAAGGGTGCTTAATACCTTCCCGCGGGTTAACAGAATTCCTTACTTAGAATTTCTGGTTCGCGGACTTCTTTATGAAAGTCAAACTTTTCCTCGATTTGGGATACCGGTGACTTAGAACACCAATTTAAATTTCCAAGTGGCGACTCTGAAAATAACTCAATAATCCCATTTCGATCAATGTCACTTTAATTGGAAAAACTCCTTTTATACATTTTCCTTCCCGGGGAAGTGTACGAAAAGAGGTGTGACACTTATCATTGCCTTTTCAAACAATACTAAGATGTTATCGATTCCTGAATCGAGGGATTATATATGCACTTTCAATCGCCCCGCTACTCGTTGGTTTCCACCGTAGCACTTGGCGAAAAAAGACGGGCACTAGTACTATTTGTCTTACATCTCTTGTATGATTTGCCAGCTATTGCATAATGAACAGATTACCCACCCAGTACGCACTATTTGTCTTTCATTTCTGGTATGATTTGCCAACTATTGCATAATGAACAGATTACCCACCCAATGCGCACACGTAAAACACAAGCACTTCCTATGTCAAGTAGGATCAATCATCAAGTTCTGAGAGTGCATAATAATCTCTATACTTATGGTAGAAACATGCATGTTTTTCACAGGTAAGGAAGAGAAACATTCAGCACGATTTAGACAGACAGACAGTTTATTACATAACGAGATAGTTGCAAAGTACAAATCTGAAATACAGGGAACCTGCTACAAAATAGGACTTCTACAATCCTATCAAAAACTAGGACTTGGACAAAGAAGAAGAACCTAGGAACAAACCTGAGTTGTCATGGCAACCAATATGGAATAGTTGCCATTACCAAGCCCCTGATTAACAGACACCATGCTTACAGAAATTGTGCAATGCAACTACAGACTACGACGCAAAGTAAATGCTTACAACAACAACAACGACGACAACTCCTCAACACGAAAACTACGACAGAAAACTATGAAAAGACTGTCTGATTCTGCAGTGTAGTAGCAAGGCAAGTGCATGACCAATCCGTCCACAAAAGTTTAAGAGAAGCATTAGTGGTTCAAACCCCCAATGTTTGCCAAGGACAGGAGCAGGAGCAACACGAGTGAAAACTTTAATACCAGGACTTTGGTGACTGTATTCTCAGGATACCATGGCTGTGAAAGAGGCAGCCTCCAAAAAACAGGAGACCGAAAATTTGGAACAGGCTTTAAGTAAATGAAGCCTGCAAAAAATATGGCAGAAAAAGTTGTTTGTCATAGCTTCCCGGAAAACAACCAAGCCACTGACGTATCAGAAAAACCACGATCATGTTCGCTTCAATCCCGCCAAGCGAATGAACCAAATAGCATTACTACTCCTCATCGTCCGAATCCTCCCTTTTGGATGCATTGCCTTGTGGCCCCAGTTAGCTTAAGAGAGGATATCACATCTCCACAAGTCTTCAACAAGAATCTCAACTCTGCTGCTACTGATTGCATTGCAGTGTTGGAGATTCAAACCGACTAAGCTCTCTCCCAACTTTTTAAGAGACGGAGCGCTCTTGTTTGTTACCATGGAGCAACCTGATATCGAAAGAATCTGCAAATTTACTTGCACTCCATGGGATAAAGCAGCTACACCAGAATCAGTTATTGAACACTTAGAAACATCGAGATCATTAAGTAATGGACAACTATCAGCAATTGCAACCAAGCTTGCATCTGTAACCTTCCTGCATCCATCAAGATTCAGCAATTCCAAGGTCTCACCGTGTAGCCTAGCTAGCGACAACACAACTTCATCGGTCAAGTTAAGGCAGTCAGTAAGATTAACCTTGACAAGTCCTGCCTTGGAGCTCATCTCCAAGAGCGGGAGAAGTCCGGCATCTGTTATTCCGGTAAGCCCACTGAGATCCAAGTGATGTAGCTGAGGACACAGCGTACCAACCATCGCTAGGCTAGTGCTACCGAATCCTGGACAGCTTCGGATGGACAATGATCGAAGAGATTCACAGGGTGACAACAACGAAGCTTGTAGAGGTAAATCTTTGACTCCCATACACTTCACTAGGCAAAGAGACTTCAACTTGCCGAAGTTTGAAACCGCATTTAGAATGCCTGCTTGGGTGATCCTGTTGCACTCTTCCAACAAGAGACTCTCAAGAGATCCTGTTGCAGCTCTAGCAAAAGCAACAAGTCCACCATCAGAAACAAAGCAACACTTGCGAAGGCACATATGTTTAAGATTTGAACAGCCTTTTCCCACTGCTTCAAGACTCACATCGGTCGCTCCCCTGCACAAAGTGATCGACAGAGAAGCCAGAGACTGCAGACCCCGAGCATTACCCATAACCCAAAACCCCTTCTGACTGACATTACGAAGTGAACTGAGATTAAGATCGGTAATCGCCTTGCCATAGTGACCAATGACAGCAAGTGAGAAATCCGTGATGTTTAGGGAATTAAGTTTCACTTTCTTCAACATTGTAGCGCCCGACGAGAGAAGGCTAGCAACTCCCTGATCCCCTACAAGAGGGCAGTCTTTAATAGTAAGAGACTGCAATTTGGTACAGCATCTTCCAATAGCTTGAAGGCCCTCATTTCCGATATTTCGACAAGATTCAATCGTCAAACAAGTCAAACTTGGGCAATTCTCTGCTATTGCAACTAGACCTTTGTTGGAAATTGAGGGACATTGGGAAAGATCCAGTTTTTCTAATGAATGACATCCCCTTGCAATCTCGACAAGACCTTCATCTCCAACATAAGGAACATTCCACAATGAAAGAGCCCTAAGAGAAGGACAACCACGGGCAACTGCTGATAGACCAACATTAGTAATACCACGAACCGAGTTGCTCCCCCGAACTGAGAGCTTTCCAAGACCCCCACGGCTGGAAGTACCGACTGCAATAGCAGCAAGTCTAATATCTGTAGCTTTCTTCCCTTCTAAACACCTAGTAAGGTATCCATCACACTCTACTTCAACATCTTCATCAGCTGAGACCATTTTTGCATCATTTGTAGCCCCATTATCAGCAACTGAAAGATCGGTATGGCTCTTGATCTCAGAGCTCCTTACATTACTCGAGAGCATAAGCCAACGCTTAGAAACACAAGCTGCTGCACTCCTTTCACGGCCTCCTTGCAATCTTCTGAAGATCTCAAATAGGCATTCGTCGGGAAGTACTTCAATGGATGGATTCTTTGTCCGCTCTTCAACAACAAATGGTCCGCTAATGCGCGCCCTCTTCCTAAGTGGGCAGTAAACTTGAGCATGACCAAGTGACAACATAAGACCCAAATCTGCTGAACAAAGTGACCCTCCTGAATAGAACTCATCATCACCTGAACATCAAATAGCAACAACTTCATCAGCTATCATTTCTGCTAATCAAAATCCTACACCATAGCAAAAATGGAGTATTCCCAAGATACCAATTTCATCCCCATTTCCTCCAAAATCTTATCTTTCACTTCATTCAAATGTAGCCAAATTATATCCGAAGCAATAGCATGACCAGGTAAATACTCATTACACATAAACTGAAAACTAAGATCTACCTAATAAGAACCAATAATCAGGTCATTAACAGACAATTCTAGCTACAAAGATCAGACCAATTATTCTTATTCACACCTTCTTTATTAGAAATTACCAATGTCTAATAAAGATTCTGAAAAAAAGATTACATAAAGAGTTACCTAACACAAAAAATTCTATATAGGATTAACATATTCATAGCCAAAGCAATGATTTTTCTCTCTCCCATATCAAAAACCAAGCTCTAACATATTCATAGCCAAAGCAATGATTTTTCTCTTTTCTATATCAAAAATCAAGCTCTAACATATTCATTGAGCACTAAAATGAATCTATTTTCAAGATTCAATTTTTTCGTCTTTTTTTAATGAAATAACTATGAATCTAATCAGGACAAGTAAATCAGCAGAAACTAAATACAACCCAGATGCTAAAATTCTTAAAACTCAAAACCCCATAATTCAAAAGGCAGAAAAAAGGAGGAAAAAATTAACTCACCACTGTAATTAACAAGAGTAGGCATGGCTGCTGAGCAAAAAGAACCAAACTTTGTACCAAGAACAACAACACAACCAAGATTATATCTTCAACCAAGATTTGCATTTACATATAAAAACGAGTTCAAGATTTTCACTGAAAACCCTATCTAAGCAGGGCAAAAAAAAGAGAGAAAAAAAGAAGGGAGTTCAAAGAAGAACAAGTATTGTTCTTTTTGCTTTCTCAAACAGTTATGGTGCAGTGTATATATATAATAAAAACAATAGTACATAAATTTAGTTAATAAAAATGATTTATTATATTAATTAAATAATGTATTTGGTGAGGTGTCAAGTCTACATAAACATAAATCATCACCTCTTTCTCCAGTTCTTGCACCATTCATTGAATCATTCCCTAAAACCGGGTTTTTTCGGTTTTCTTTCATTTCCTGCCACTTGTTTCTGCTGCTTACATCACACCGGTTCACCATCTTCTTCCGGTTCTTTTTTTTTTCCTTGCTTTTCTTTAATCAATTTGGTTTTTTCATACTAGATGTTGGAAATTATATATAGAACTCAAAAAATGGAATTGTAGTTCTTGAGGATTTGCACTAGAATTGATTTGGAGAATGGAATTTGTGATAAATTTATTATTTTTCTAAATTAGTCATTCTTATAAAGATAGTATATTCGTGTTTTTTTCGGAATTTTTAACTAATGACTTATTGTTATTATTTTTTATGGCGAGCATTAGAACTCAAAAATAGGAAAAAATGATTTATTATAATATTATTTTGATAAAGATATTACTTTCGTAGTTTTTGCATTTTTTGACTAATGATTTATTATAATATTATTTTCTGGTGGCCGCTAACTGTTTAAAACTCAAGAAATGAAAAAGTAATCCTACAGAACGTACACTAAATTGATTTATGGATTTGAAATTTGAGATGGAATTGAATTATTTTTCTAAATTAATCATACTGATAAAGATAGTACTTTCGTGATTTTCATAAAACTTGACTAATGACTTGCTATTATAATTGTTTTGGTGACCGTTGACTAATGAATCTTAACATATTTATACAAATTAATTAATTCGAGTAAGATTACAAAAAAGTAATTCTTGAGGATATATATGAAATTAATTTGGAAAATAGAATTTAGGAGGATCTTAATTGTTTTTCAAACTATATTAATATTATTGATATTTTACTAATAGTCCTATATTATATTTTCTCAATAATTGTTGACTTGTCGGACTTAAAATGAATACAAATTATAACGACAATTATTGTTTTTAATCATACCGATTAAACATATCTTACTTCGATCCTCTTCCTTGCTTTTCTATAATAGATTTAGTTTTCATAGTAGAAGATAGAAAATGATAAGTGGAACTTAAGTAATCGAATAGAAATTGTTGGGGATGTACCCTAGATTTGATTTATAGAAGTGAAATTTGAATGAAAGTTATTATTTTTCTACATTAGTCATTCTGATAAATATAGTATATTCGTATTTTTTTCGTAATTATTGACTAATGACTTATTGTTATTATCTTTTATAGCGAGCGTTTAGAACTCAAAATTGATTTTAGAGAATGTACACATTTAGAATTGGGTTTTGAGATGAAATTTATTATTTGTCTAAATTAATTATTCTGATAAATATATTATTTCCACGATTTTTGTGATTTTTGACTAATGACTTATTGTTACTTACTATTATAATGACTGTTGATTGTTGAATCTTAATATGTATAGAAATAAATTATTTCAAGTAATATTACTGAAAGCAATTTTTGAGGATATACATTAGAATTAATTTGGAGAATATAATGGAATTTAGAAGGGACTTAATTGATTTTCAAATTATACAGTCAGACCTCTTTATAACAGCATCCCTATATAATAACACTTCATTATAAAAAGTCAAGTTTTTCCAGAATCAATTTCTATGTTATGTTATAATATATGTTTTTTATAACACCACTTCGCTATAACATTCAAAAATATTCGGAACAAACGAGATTGTTGTAGAGAAATTTGACTGTATTGATATCGTTGATTCTTTACTAACGATCTTTTCTTATTATGTTTTTTCAATATTGTTGACACGTATGACTTGATACGTATATAAATTATAACAAAAATTCTTGTCTTTAATCATACCGACTAATCGTGTTCTTTTTCTATGTTTTTTCTGGCCTTTCTCTAATCAACTTAGTTTTCATACTAGAAGATGAAAATTGATAAATGGAATTCAAGAAATCGAAATTCTTCTAGATGTACCCTAGGTCTGATTTATAGAAGTGAAATTTGAGATGAAATTCATTATTTTTCTAAATTAGTCATTTTAATATACTCCTGTAATTTTCACATTTTTTACAAATAACTTGTTGTTATCAAATTAACTCATAGCGGATGGCATTCTACCCAATAAGGCCGATACTTCAGATTCTGTTTGGACGAAACGGAAGATATTGTCAATAAATAGAAGTATGTCTTGTTCATTAACATCTCGAAAATATTCCGCCATAATTAGGACAGTCAAATTACCAACTCTCATAGTGTTTAAGAAAGAAAACCTTATTGTAGGTTATTTTTTTATTTAAATAGTGTCAAATTCAAAAATAAAGGAAAAAGATACTTTGTACGCACATTAGATTCGCTAACTGAATTGATCCTACTGTGTCTAAATCAAAGTTTCCGCTTGTTAGCTTTGTATTGGCTCCCATCTTAATATGAAAAAAAAATTAATTATCTAAAGATCATTGAAAATTAATCTTTGAACAGATACATTATATTTTTTAATTTGAAAAATGAATTTTAGGAAGGTTTTAATTGTGTTTAAATTATTTTAGTATTGGAGATTTGGAGTTTTTTTGGAGTCATGTGACTTGCACGTGAATAGGCCTGCTAGTTTTTTAACAACGTCTAGAAGGATAAAACTTGCTTCATTTTGAATGCTTCAAGATGTTTTCCTTTCACACTAACAATTATTTATTGCTGAAATCGAGTTCAGAAAATTAGTTTTCATCTTAATGCACAACTAAATAATAATTTTAGGAGTAATTGTCGTTGCGACATCTTTGATTTTGCATACAAAATCGATAGTCGATAAATTTGTTGGATCTTAATATACATCCGAATTAACTTTTTCATAACAAATTATGTGGCATTTACATCTCAGTTTTTGGATTTGTTGGATCTTAGCATACACTCAAATACAGAGCCGAATTGGAAAAAGTTTATGATGGGTTCCTATAATGACCTCAAATTAATACTATAAAATATTAATAATTGAATATACAATTTAATATTTAGATATTATTATTGAAATTCTTAGTGTATATATAAAGTTTGTGCAAAAGCTATTGTATTCCCCTAAATTTATAAATTGTGTTCTAGATTCGTCACTGTTCAAATAGTAACCTTCTCATAATTAAATTTGCGGCTTTAGTTCCTTGTATCTTAATTTTTAAGTTTAGATCAAGTAAGCCTAATGACACTTGTAAAGTAGTTCAAATGAACATCACACCACCTAAATTAGGATCAAAATAATTTCTTCCCTCTGAATATATGGCTTGAAAATCAAACTCTTCTCTAATTTAACAATAGACATTTTCCACAGTTTTTTATTTTCCGGTCATTTAATAGAAACATGAGGGGCAACAATCCTAATATGGATACATGTTTAATTTTTTTCAAGTATAAAGTAATTCCTGATGATATAATAGCATAATTTCTTAAAATACAAATAGTTTACATGTTGACAATGCTAAAAAAGTTATAACTAATAATTACTAGTACAATATCTTATTTAAGAATTTTTGTAATTTCTGGTTTTAGAGTTTTTGAATGATACATGTTTCAAAAAACGTTTTTCAAGTGGTGAAAAAAATGTTTATCTTCTTTCTTAATTTTCATAAAATCGTATAGGAAATTTTATAGTTGTAGTTTTAATTTGGCTTTTAGTTATTATATTATAATATACTTAGTTATCGATATACCACTTGTTTTTCAAACTAAACTTAATGCCTTCATAAAATGAAAAATCTTACCAACAAGAGATATGGTAGAGTGGTAATCAGTTGTTCTTCCTTAACCAAACTAAAGATCTCGAGTTTGAGTCCTGGGGTATGAACTCGCATTTGTTAAAAATATTTACCCTCTGATGTGGAACTTTCTGGTGCGAAATTAGATTGAGTCGGGCCTAATACGGATCGGACACCTGATAAAAAATCAGAAAAGAAAATTCAAACTAATAGTTGTGTAGGATTTACATTTTAGGTAGGCGTATTAGGAAAAATAATATATGTATTAGTTTTAGTATTATTATTTCTTTGTTTGGTAGTATTTCTCAACCTATGTATAACTAATACATATATTAATTATATATCATATTCAGTACTATTCTTATACGCTATACCAAACGACTCCTAAAGGGGTTAAGTCGTATTATATATAATCCAAAAATCAATATATAAAAGTAAAAGAAACAACTAATACTAGGTCATTCTACTTGATTAAAGAAAATGTGTGAACAAGTTGCAGAATTAGAAACATGGTAAGTCACACATAATTACAACAACTATATTGTTGATTGTTTGAACAAGTACGGACTAGTTGTGTCTTCCTACTTGTGCAGAAGAACAACATGCCTTTTTCAAGAGTCTCGATATGAGGAAAAACAGCTTGTATTTTGCAGTACACTGAACCTGAATGTCTTACTTTTAATTTAAAACGGAAAGCTACAGCAACTTGGCCATATATTTTCTGATCCAACTTTAATTGACAAACCTTAGAGTTATGATCAACTTGGATTTTTTGCTTTGTTCGTTTCTCTTTTAGGTGTTAACGCGTCTTAATCATAACATAAAATTATAGAAAAAGTTTAGACAAGAATTAGCATATAAGAAAGAGATTCATTCCATTAACTAGAGGCCTCAGATTGAACTCGAAAGATGAAACAAAAATTATGATATTTAACACTTTCATAGATTTCATGGACCTAATAAGAAAAGTATTTATTCGAGAAACTCGCCTTAATATAACAAGAAGGACTGCAAGATGGTTTCTGCTTCTGTCTAAATTCGAAATTCACGTAGGCCTTACCTGATGAGGAGCTAAATAAATCGAGAAACCTAAATGCGTACCGGAGATTGAATAAGAAATCAAAGAGAGAGTTATAGAGAGAGATTTATCCCATCAATTTTCTTCTTAGCCTAAGCTAATGAATAATATATGAAATGGATTAGCGCCCGGAGTGAATCTAGCAAATAAGATCTGAGTTTATATTACCAACTTCATCTGAATTAAAACTTCATTAAATAAGTATAATAATAAATTTCGAATCAAAGTAATAAAGTAATGTAATGTATTAGAATTTCGAATTCAAACTCATAAATTTTAAATTCCGAATTCGCATCTAATTAATTCTCCCTTATGATAGGTATTATTTATTTGTAAAGCAACCAAGACAAAAATCAAATAACTCGTAGAATATAAATAAAATTTCTGAATTGTAATATTCAATCAATTGTAAATTCTGTTTTTCAGGGAGTGGAGTTATGAGATAATTATTTATCCGTAGTTGATGTCCTTTTGTTACAAATAAACGCTTAAAACATTAAACATCCACTCCGACGTGGTTGCTATGGTTATGAACAGAGGGGAGTTAGAATTTGAAATTTATGTATTTGAAATTTCAGTACGTTTAAGTTGTTGAATTCTAAATTAATAAGTTATATATATTAAATAAATCTTTTAAAATAAATATAAAATTTGGACTAAAATAACTGAGTTCGAAAGAACCCGTAGAAAACTGTTGAATTGAGAAAAGGGAGATAAATACAGTGCACTGACTCCACCAAAAGTTAAAGGAAAGGAGAGTAGTTGTGTGAATGATTAATGAATGTCAGAGTTAATTACATAATACATATATGTCTCAGTTAACTGAATCTAATTTTGGGAATTGGTTAGAAGTTCTGTTGATTCTTCTTCTTCTTCTTCAGCATAAGTGACAACATTTCAGCAACAATAGTCAACCTTTGTGTATCTTGTCTGTGTCTATGATATCCCAAAATTTCTTTACTCTTGACTTTTTTATGCCTTATTTATCCCCTTTTTTAACAACTTAGGGACGGTTTAGTATGATTGATAAGTAAAAGTAATTTTGGAATAAAAATTTAGTATCGTATTTTTTCTTGTTTGGTTATTAATTTTGGGATAAGTTAAAAATAGTACTGGAATAATTTATACATGTCAGAGGGTAGAATAGTAATCCCAGAATAAAGTAATAAAATTGACAATCCCAGCATAACTTGTCTTCGAACCAAACAACCCCTTAATATGTTGCATGTTTGCGGCGAGGATGTTTAGAGAGTAATTAATATATAGATCATTTACACCCAGACACAGATTTGCAGCATAAAGTTCACGAAAACTCAATAGCTTTTTTTCAAATATAATCTTGTATATGTGTATCAAAATATTCATTAGATATCAATAAATATTTAAGTATAAATCTAGTTATTATTGTTTATTAATTTAAAATCGATATAAAAATTCATCAACTTTAAATCATGAATTCGCCTTTGTAATGAGCATTTCTTTTCCTACTAACCTTCTTTTCCCGATTCTTCTTTGGAAGATTTGATTAATAGAAATATAAATGTTTTTGACAATTCCTCAAGCTTGGTTTCCGTCAAACATATCATCGTGCAAGCTATTGCGTAGTAACGGCGACAAGTACAATGAAAAGGAAAAATATTAAAAATAATTACCTCTAATTAATTTTTTAAGTAATTTGATAATATAAATATTCGTATACCATTCCGCATATAAATCGAACTGTTTAAAATACTTGTTGGGATTCAGAGACAGAGTTAGCATTTGAACCATATGGGTTCCAGATTATAATCCTTTTAAATTGTTGGGTTCTAAATTAATAATGTGTACACATTCATTGAATTTCTTAATATAAATATAGAATTTGAACAAAAGCTACTGGGTTCGACCGAACCCAGAAACAGCACCGTGGCTACGCCCCTGTTGGGATCACTTTATTGAAAATAGTTGTTCAAAATACTTATTGTTTAAGAAAAATAAAGAAAAATCAATTTTTTTAAATTTTTAGTTTTACCCTTATTTTATAAAAGTGGAGATAGATTAATGTGGTGAAAGCAATCTTAAGAGGTGTGAAAGGAAAAAGCGACAAGTAAGATAAAAAGGAGAAATATTTTATATAATTACCTGCAATTATTTTTTTAAAATAATCTAATTATATAAATATTTGTATACCTTTCCGCATAGAAATTGAACTGTTTAAAATTTTAGATTGGCCTTCGAAAGCAAAGTGTGTAAAAGTAAAAAGTCTCGGCTGGACAACTCTAGAAAGGGGTTGGGGTGTTAATGCAAATGTACAATGTATTTGCTATTAATTGTGTAGACAAAAACAATTAATTGGATAAATCCACTGCATGTCTCAAAGAAAGACAAATAGACCCAAATTTGTCTGAACCACAAGTCTAAAAAATCCTCTTTTTCCTCTGGTGCTTTTCTTTCTTTTCAACCAATGGGTCCCATCTTATTTGGGCAAGTCTTTGGTTTATTTGTGTATTTAATTAACCATACATTTATTCATTTTCAATTTTTAATCTCTATCCTTAAATGTTAGCTTCATGGGAGTTTTAATACAGTATTTTAATAAAACATTGCCTGGTTCAGGAAAAGAAAGGAAAACAAAAGTAATGTATGTCGGTAGCATCGGCATGAAGAGGATATTATATGATTTTACAAGGTTTCATGTCGACTTGTCTCGACAAGACATATTTGTAATAGCTATATTTTTAAACTTGTAAACAGATTAAGGGTATCAGTTGGGCTAGGGTAGCGGTAAGGGGTTACAAATATTCATTTAATTGCAAGCGATGTCTACATTAACGCTTGAGCTGTTCTTTTTTAAAAATGTACATCATTCGGTCTCAAATATTAATTGTTTTTGCAAAGTGATTAATTTGTGACAGAAAATGTAATACTTGGAAAAACAAGAAGTCATGTATAAGCTTAATGTTTTGATTAGTGCTCAAGCGTTAACAAAATCAATGCATTCTTCGTTGAATAATTTACGGGTCTGATGATATTTCAATTAACAAAAGAAGATTTAATAAGAAGATTTCGCACCAGGATATTGAACAATCTTGTGCTAGATGAGTTTTGAGGCACAAGATGGTTTGCTTTTTTCACAATTCATTGTAAGACTTTCAAACAAGATATGTCAATGTGATCAAAAATATGAAAGAGCTGAAACCTTCGACTTGAACCTAATGGGTTCAGGATTATAGTTTGTTTAAGTTACTAAGTTCTAAATTAATAATCTGTACGTATATAATTTAATGAATTTTTTAAGATAAATACTTAGTTTTGACCAAAGTTACTGAGTTTGATTGAACCCGTAAGGTACATGAGCTCCACCTTTATTCGTAAGACCTCAGAGTTAAACATATAATTAGCAGTAGAATTTGAAGAATAACAAATTTCTTATAAGGAGGTTTGAAAAAAACTTAAAAAGACACATAATAGGAATTAGAGCAAATAAATTTGTAATTAGATTAACTATTTCAAAATGTAAGTTAAGGCACCCATAGTATTCTTTTCAGTGTCCATCTTTGAAAAGTGGTTACATTTGCCCCACCTAGAAAAAAAGAAAGAAAACAAACGATGGATAAAGCAGTAAAAAGAGCGCCATTGCATTTCAATCGGCTCTTTGAGTGCATGATTCACAAGTGTCAAAGTGTCAACTAAGAAATTCATGTACCAACTGTAGGATTGTTGCATTTTTCTTTAGTCATCTTAATTTAAAAATTATATAAAAGAGCTAAAACACTCTTTACTTGAAAATTCGTCATTTTCAGAACAAGAACTCTTATATAAAGGCGATTGCTGGGAATAATTATTTGATTGAATCCATTATTTTCGTGATATGTACGTGCATTTTAAAAAATCCATTATAACGATTTATGTTACGTTAATAATAATCGTAAAAAGTTGAATTATTAACTTTAATTTCTGGATTCACCTTCTCTCCAAGCCTAGTCACTCACCTTAGTCCTTACTACACGGTTATTGTAAGAGGTGGATCTATCATAGAACACACGGGTTCACGTGAATCCAATAATTTTTGTTTAGATATATAATATATATGCGTTAAAAATCTACTAAATATTTATAAATATTTAAATGTGAATCCAAATATAATTATAAATTTATTTAAAGTAATGTAAGAACTCATCATAAATTTAAAATCTTGAATTCAGATTATGATTACCGTTACTTAAACGACCAAACAAGCAAATCTGACACGATTAAAAAATGACAAAACAGAAAACCAACCAAAAAGAAGCAATTCCAAAGAAGCTAATTTTGCAGAATATTTAATTCTTTCGGTTAAGAATTGTACAAATTGTCAGCCCCTAGTTTAATTTCCCCCCTCTATACAGGCAACCGGTTGAATGTGATTAAGATGCTGCTGTTGACAAGGAAGCAGCAGCTACTCCCTAAAAAGACTAGTACTTCACGTAAACTTTGAATTCTATTGTCAATTTTGGGTCTATGTACATGTACTAGAAGTTTTGAATTGAGATCTATATATATATCTAGACTGCTTACCTAATTTATTTTGATGGATTTTAATACTTATATAAACGTCAACTTTAACTTTTGTTGATAAATTCACGTAACAATGCATGCTATCGCTTTGTACATTGTAATGAATTTAGATTTCCAAAGATTTTGTCAGCAACAACGGCTACTTCAGTCAGAATGTACCACTTTGACGATGGGAATGAACTGTTATTTCCTTATATGGTATTGGATAATTCTCAACGTCTCGTGTGTTTTTTTCGGCTAACAAATTGGTATTTCATATTTATGTTCTTACCACTGACCTCATTTCACATTTAAAATTATAGATTTAAAATCTAATATTTATTAAAATGTTCATGTTTTTCACATATATATCTATATTTTGCATTGGAAAATACTAGATTCCGTTTAACCACGTAATTATATTCTCCGTCCGCCACTAGCTCTATTGTCATATTTGTTACGCTCAAGATGTCTAGGCTTCAACTTGCCATATTAATAGAGGAATAAATTGTTGCCTTGTTATATGTTCTTAGTCGAATTGCACTTTATGAATTAATTTTTAGATTGAGTTAGATTCAAACATCAATTTCTTTACGTGGTAGAAGAGCTAGACATATCCCAATTTTTTATTTATCCCATATAGCTATATTGTTCACGTTCCAAATGTCCAACTTAGGGAGGGAAGAACATAAGTTGAATGTTCCATGGTGAGTAGATGAATTATCGTCCCCTCATAATGACCTTAAGAAATTCTCACCTCAAGAACTAACGTTTAGGGTTGAATTAAATTCAGTCTCCGTCTAATTCTTCCATAGAAATAAAAAAAGAAAAGGACTAGCAAATTCACGTAAACTTTGAATCCCGTACATTGTGTCTATGTACATGCACTGAAAAGACTAAATATCAATACTGCTTACCTAATTTATTTGGATAAACTTTCATAGATTATATTATCATTCACTTGCCGATGCATGCTTTTTTTTGTATATTCATACAGAAAAGCATGCATATCCAAATGCCTTTTCTCTTCACATTGTAATGAATTCGGAAATCAAAGGAAATTGTCAGCAGCAGCAGAATAGTACTTCACGTAAACTTTGAAGTCTATATATATTGTGTCTATGTACATGCATTGGTAACGAGATGGAATACAAATTTAAGACCTTTAATCATTTGGATATGAATATATCGTCATCAACTTTAACTTTTATTGATGAATACATTCACTTAACGGTGCATGTTTTTGCTAGCTATCGATATTTACTTTTTGAAATAATGATTTTATATACCAAATAATTGTTACGTTTGGTTGTTGCTAACTTGTCTTTTTACGCTTAGTATTTGTAGAATTTAGCCAGAAAAAGCAAGAAATGCGACTATGTGTTATATCATGCGTTCCCACGGTGTAATTTCATTCATGCAGCTTCTTTGTTCAGGATTAATCCTTTTTGCTTTTTCTTCTTTCTCAGTTTATCTTTTGTTTTCTTTTTTCTTTTACTTTTGTTTTCCTCGAGGGCGTGGAGGGGGTGGAGGGAGAAAGAGGTGTTTCGCATAGGCCTTTTTTTAATCCCGTCCTAGGAGCTTCTCACTTTGCTTTCTCGATGACTCCAAAATGTAATTTTAAGAGTAGAGGTGAACATTGCTTACTACTTGAGCAACCCTCTCTTATTATCGGCAGTGGGTTTGATATTTCAACTACCTCAATCAGGATATATTTTAAAAAAATATATTAAAAAAATTATGTGTTTTTTTTCAATTGAGGAATTGATAGGTTTAAGATTTAAAGGTTAGGAATGTCTTGAACAAAATCGCTCAAGATTGATAGCATTTGTTTAAATATAATAGTACTATGAGAATAGTAGTAACTTTTGTATTGGTAAGACGTTAGATAAACTCTAGTTTAAACACTGCATGTTTAATTGCATAATCTTTTTCCAAATTATTATGGAGTACAAATCTTGAATACAAAATTACAAACTAAAAAAAAAAAAAAAAAAAAAAAAAAAA